>JALPQI010001957.1:0-124345 GCA_025490895.1 Thaumatotibia leucotreta
CATGCGACGACGTGTGTAACGTCATGCCCGAAAGTTTACGGGATTAAATGTCATATTAGATGCACACCGCTTGACCAGCAAAGCAAACGTGCACACGTGCATCTAGCTAGACATACGTGCACGTGCTGGACACGCATCCGGTGTGACTCGGTCTTAAGTCCCGTTTGTCGTTAAAATACGGCTGCAGTGTTCGAAATGTCGGAATGTAGTTAAATTAATTAATATACACGAAAAATTAATAAAATAAAATCCATTAATTTTTTTTCATATTAGCTATCACGGTAACCGAAGAAAATATCATAATGGGAAGATTTTTCGTAACTTCAACCAAGAAGTTTTCATAGAAAAAGTTGCTTAGTGTGACCGTTCCTAGTACAATCAAGTGCAAAAATATGAATCGATAGAATCCTCTTATACATATGTTACGACGTTCTTATTGTTACACAGAACTAAAAATGCACTGAGACATATATTGGAGCATTTTTATATACACCGTATTTTGCCTTTGGACTGTACACTGTTAACTCCTGCTACACGACGCAAAAATCACCTTTTATTCCTACTATTGTATTTTCCTAAATGTATTTTAACTATAAAACCGCTGACATGTCATCGCTTGCGTCTTGCGTCCTAACAACTCAATTGAACCGGCGATAACAGTCGTCACATCATTGGTATTTACATATGATTTAGAATTCGACATATTGTGTATTTACTAATTGTGATTAATGATAGTGAATTAGTGATAGACGGTGTTCCCGAGGATGTAATAGATTTACAGATGGCTCTGGAATACGATTTAAATAATGTTGTATCAATTTTACAATTTTCAAATAACAAAAGCAGTTATACCTAATAATTTAACTTACAAACTAACAACACACATGTATACTTTTTAATCAAAAAGCCCACCCCGTGTAGCCCCTGGTGCAAAGGTGCCCATCACACTGGCAGCATTGCCACGTTGAACAGCCTCTGCACCAAGAACGTCCCAGAGCGGGGGTCCGAACCCCTCTCCCGCAGGCGGCGTCCCCACCTCTCCAAAGAAGGATAGAGCCTCCGAACACCAACAACCTGTAGTTTCAACCGCTAATGGGACAAACAAATAGTTGGTAAGCGCCGAGTATTTTCCCGTCTTCGGGAAACGCACCGCTGCCAACTCAGCCGCTGCCCCTGCCACCCGCATAGTGCGCCCCAAATGTGAGGGAGCAAACGTGCTAACGCAAGTTGCATCCCACAATAGGCACCTACCTCTGTGCCAGGGTACCAGGGTGAGACTATCTGGTCTTTTCCCATCCGTACGGCAGAGGCCGGGTGGCTCCAGTACACACGGTACATTCGCCGAAAACCAGTGCCCTCCGAACTATATCGTTTAGCGCGATTTAAGTTGTATTGTATTATATTAATTGAAAATCGTTTGAATTAGAAGTGTAAGTACAGTAAAGAGATTTTTTTGTTGTCTTGTATATTTTCTAATTACTATTTTTGTTGCAACACTGTTCGTCTGATGTATTATAGCGACAAAGGCTTACCCGGATATTTAAATAAAGAAATGTTGTTAAATGGTACAAAGCATTCAAATAACATTAAT
This sequence comes from Thaumatotibia leucotreta, assembly GCA_025490895.1. Classification (NCBI taxonomy): domain Eukaryota; kingdom Metazoa; phylum Arthropoda; class Insecta; order Lepidoptera; family Tortricidae; genus Thaumatotibia; species Thaumatotibia leucotreta. The sequence continues at coordinate 1,592 of JALPQI010001957.1, forward strand.
ACAAAAAATGTAAAACATTATCGTCAAAGCCCTTAAAATATTTTTAGTCGGCACGATAAACTTCAAAGAGATTGCTATCTGTAAACGCGTTGTAAAATCGATTACTATCGGCGTATTAACATAATACCTACATCTATAATATTATCGATGTAATCTTAGATATTTCAAATATTGTATATAAATAAAATACCTTGCCGAAGGGTCTTTTGCATAAAGGCTCAATTTATTTTTCTTCATTAGTACGTTAAGTATCTCATCATCAGCCTATCTAAGTCCACTGCTGGACGTAAAGGCGTGCTTTTAACTATGCGTATAATCGCCACGCTAAACAAGCGGATTGGCGATCGCAGTAATGTGTCCACTATGATGACGCTGCTGCCCATCATCAATTTTCCATCAAAGAATAGTCAGTGACATTTTAATCCCTTAAGGTGCATTTAGACCAAACGAGCGTTCGCTCATTCTATCCCCCACTCTAAGAAATTCGTTCGTTACGCAAAACGTGATTCGTCGAAATTCGTTGATTTCGTAGAGTGGGGGGGTAGAATGAGCGAATGCTCGTTTGGTCTAAATGCACCTTTAGTCTACTCTTACGACAACAGCGGGAAGAGTTGGGATAGGTAAGTATCTGATTAAACTGATTATGTATAATTAAATTCAGTCATACTTACCTATAAAACTATTTCTACATATTTTTCAGTTTGGAGAACGGGAAAATAAAATCAGAAACTGAATTCGAATCATAGTAACTATTAATGTAATATTTACAGAGAATCTGTGATAAGTATGTAAGCGGTATTTATCAAACCGTAAACGAACTCATAGAATAGTTTATGTTACTGTTATCATAGAGCGCTCATAGTAATAATCTTATCTTATCAGTTTGTTATAGTCATTTACCTAGAAAATACCTTAATATGTACAATCGTCATCGTAAACAAGTCTAATAAAAACTAAATACATATATTAGATGTCATGGGACATTCTTACTCTGATTTTTGAAAAATACTTCCAGTTTCAGATAGATTGATAAAATATTGATTTAAACTTTCACGATTATCACTCATAGTAGTCATAGTTTAAAGACAAACGGGTCGTTTGTCTTTAAAATATGACTAATATGAGTCACAGGCAGACCAGGCAAGCGACCTAGGCCTACTACCGCGAAAATCGAAATTCGTAAATATCGAGGATTTTTCTCTGTCATTCAAACGAAGGCGTCATTACAGTGAGAGAGACAAATCCTCGAAATTTACGAGTTTCGTTTTTCGCGGTAGGGCCGCAGGCCCGAAACGTCAGGATATAATTAAACGTAAGTTACGCGATTAAGACCCGTTTGTCTTTAAAATATAGGTTGAAAAACTTTGGAATAACATTTTATACAACAAACATACGGCCCGTCCGATGGTAAGTGGTAACCGTAGCCTATGGACGCTTGCATGGGGGAAACAGTAATTTTACAATTGTAGCACGTGTCATCATGGTAAAATAGGGACTTGGTTTACCCTCGATACGGAACCCTAAGAACACAACCTACATAACAAAGTAAAATACTAAATAGATACTTTACAAATGTATCGCTTTGTTTATTTAATAAAACTGAAAATAGGCTGAGGAGAATACATGTCAACTCACTAATAATAAAATTCAATATTATCTCCAGATAAACATAAATAGATATTTATCTACACCCAGCGGTCAGAAGCTATGAAAACAACTTACATAGTGATTCAATTAAGTCATCCGACCTTAAACTTTGTCATCGCGCATCACCTCTGATGTCACGTGTCAATACTGTCAATCATTGAACAAGGTATTATCGATGATGTCAATTTTAACGCAATTTCAAGGTATTAAAGTTTCAACCGTATTGGGACATATTGACACTGGATTATTTATAGGTGTTTATTTTTTTTTTGTCATCCGTTACATTGGATTGGACAGATTATTTAGGACAAGAAGAAAATGCCTAGTATATGGGCATTTGTAAAATTAAATATTTTTTTTGGTTTTGTATACATAATATTAATAAATGAATATGTCGGAGAACCTTAAGAATAACATCTCGCGACTCACGGCACATGTCAAAATAGATAAGTAACATTAGTAGTAGTAGAGTAGTTTTAATTCTCTTTCTGTTATTTCAGTAAGAGTTAAATTGGTTATTTTTGATTTAAAGAAGCTTCTCTCAAGATTTCTCTCAGAGTCTGCCTGCGACCACGGGTGTAACGTCATGCCCGAAACGTCAGGATATAATTAAACGTAAGTTTACGCGATTAAGACCCGTTTGTCTTCAAAAATATGAGCTTCTCTCAAATTGGCGGACAACAATAAAAATCGGGTCATTGACAGATTTTAGGTTATCATTTTTTCGGTGGACATACCTAAAGTTAAGTTATTCCTGTATTTCCCAACTAGCAAAATATAGTCATATAGAAGTTGAGACAACGTTTTGCATATAACTTGTAGTCCTATTTGGTTGGTCATATAAACGTAAGGTAAACGGTTATAAAAGGCGAAAGTGGCGCAAATTATAAGACTTATTGGTGAGATAAAGGTTAAATAAAGGTTTGCATGGCGACTTAAATAGTTTATTAAAGGTATTGTAACGATTAAGGAATGACCAAAACGTTGTATAAAGAGTACAACTAAAACCTTTACGCGACCTAAATATCAAATAAATGTTTTATAACTGACCATTTTGTTTTATAGAAGGTTTAGTGTAATCCTTACTCATTGCTTATCGGACTTTTAAGTCACCTAAACATTTTTAAGTTTTATTTATAAAACTGCTCCTGACATTTATTTTAGATACGCGCAAAACTTGGTGTGTGTGACAAAAAGTGTACGGAAAAATAATACAAGGTAGTTTTATAAGTTTTGTAATGGAAATTATTGTTCTATAAATTGAGCGTTTGCACATGTGTCGTGAGCTGAATTCGTATGGGAAGGTCACTTTACTGTTAAAGTTTATGATGATATACAGTTTTTTGCTATCGCGCTCTTAATATATTTGAAATAATTATAATTTATAACAATATTTCTTCATATTTTTTTATAGTTAAGGTCAGCCATTTTGGAACAAGTCATGGATTTACACTTATACGACTACAATATAACTTTATCTTAAGTAAAGGTTTTTATAACGACTACAAATTGTCCGCCATTACTAAGCCGCAATTACTAGTCCGCCACTTCGTTTGTGCCGTTTCCACGATGTAACGTCCATGGTTTTTTTCTTTGAAATAGTACTGTGATGCTCACGAAATGGCGACTGATGTTTTATAATATTAATTTCAAATCGACTTTAAATTGCATGATGTTTTATAACCGTAACTTAAAATCAATTTAAAAACATATAGTTCAATAAAAGGAATATAACGGGTTCGGCAACAACTAAAGGTTTTTCAAAGTTTTTGTTTGACGTTAATATAACCAACTGTTGAATAAAAGGTAGATAACAGTCTCGCTGATATCTTTTTGTCATATTGAAGTAACCCTCAATACCGCTATATAACTGTCGAGATAAGGTTTTAAGATATCACTTATACAACAATAAAATTATATAGACGTTGTAAAAATGACCTTATTACGACGGTTCTGTTTTTTCAAAACCCTTTATAAGACGAAAACGTTTATATGACTTTGAACATCATTAAGTAAACGTTTTCTTTAAAACCTCTACATGATTGTTGTATAATTAAGTCGCAAAAACGTTTATTTACCATAGTAATTAGACTATTTGGTAGGACGACTAAACTATCAGATTATTAACGTTTATTTGACTAACAGGTTAACTAAAAACGACTATAAAACTCTTATATGGCTAAAGGTCGTATAACTCTTGATTTATATGACTTCTTTGCTAGTTGGGTTTGGGATAAAACAATTGACGGTACAACTAGATTCGCTGGTCTGCAGCCCCATGCCATAAAATCGTAACAAAGATTTACACAAGCTGTTAATTTTTGACCACCGAGTGGACAACTTTTGTTTTTCTGACTGACAATAACCCAATCACGTTGTATACACATATTAAGTACATATGTGCTGCAAACATGAACATAAACTGGCATATAGCTAGTAGCCCTCAAGTCATAAACCATCAAACACAACCGGATCTAGGTTCAGAGGCCCGACAAAAAGCGAACTACGTGGAAACTGTAACACTTACACGGTTATGTCGGTTATGGCTATAAACATATAATGGGCCCTCAAGTACCCTACTTAATATCTACATTTGTTGGTTACATTCTTAAAGTATCACTGTTTCATTTCATTACATATCCGTCTTGAATCTGAGATGAGACGTTTACGAACTGTTTTTATTTTGAAGTTTTTAAATTTAAAAAAGATGTCGATACATGTATGTAAATAATTGATTTATTTACATATTATAATCCCACAATGTCGTAACAGATATGCTTACCATAGAAAAAATTAACCGCGAGTGACACTGGTTGTCACGGGACTCGTACCCGCCTCCTCTGAGTTACCGGCTCAGCGTGCTCCCAATTACACCAGACTACCGTCGATCACAGCGAATTTATCCAATGTTATTGTAACAACTAAGCCTAATTTAGATAAATTTATCTGAAACTTATAATCGCTCATAACGCTACCTCTGTCTCTCTAAAGAAAGAATAACTTATCGATAAAATAGTATCGACTGGAAGTCCCTAGCAAATTTTTTTTCGTGCCACCGTGCACCGTGACTTCTATCTCAGCGGACCTGCCGCGAACTTCGAAATCCGCAAAATTTTGAGGATTTGTCTCTCTCACTCTAATGACGCCTTCGTTGGAGTGACAGAGATAAATCCTCGAAATTTACGAATTTCTATTTTCGCGGCAGAACGCCTGCTCATGAGAAAGGCAAAAATGAGGTACAATAATATATGCTCGCCCTACAGGTCAAAATCGTAAAGGTAACGGTGATAATAATAGAGCAGTGAACGGAGTTCTATAAGCGGACGCGAGAAAGGGACCGAAATAGACCGCTTCCCGGTTTGACGAACTTGACATTAAGTCTGTCTGCTCGAGTATTGAAAGATTTAGTTTAGAACTAAATGTCTAATTACATGGCTACAAATGAGGTGACAAAAACTTATAGAGAAATGCATACATATGAACTCGAACTTTAGTAGTAACGTTTACACACCACCTATTCGAATACGGGCCTTTTCTTTCCTGCTGGGAGGTATCAAAGTGGCACTTTTTTGTCCAAGGACTTTCTATTGCTCGCCTAAAACAATACATTCAAATATGAAAATAAACAGTACGTTCATAATTGATAAAGATTTCTTCAGAATTTATAATATTAAATATGTGGTCTATCTTTTATTTTTCTGATAGGTACAAAAATTACTTTCGTCGTGGGCGTTAACGCTTGAATCCCTCACTATGCTCAGGATTCCACTTTAGAATACCGAACGTAGTGAAGAATCCATCGCTTCATTCGGGCTTCAATGAAAGCCCTCGCCGAAAATATATCATTTTGATCCCTTGTGACACAATCTACTACTGTTCTTATAGGTCCCATGGGAAACCTTGTTGAAGGACCTTCTTAACACGTTTTTCAGTTGGGATCACGACCCCGTAATCATCCTGTATAATTGGGCACCCGAAATAAATCCTTCACTAGGCTTAGTGAAATATCCTGTTATCATCCGTCTTCCAGGATTTAGTTAAGCCTCGAGCGGGCTTTCTGACGTTACAAGGGATAATTTTACCACCGGTTTTATTAAGATTTTCAGTACTACGTAGCATTGTGAAAACATTACGACGCTTAAAAACCCACCTTGGACGTTGATGAAGGTTATATCTTTGGTATGTTAAAGTGGATTTACACCAAACAAAGCTCATTCTATCCCCCACTCTACGAAATCAACCAATTTCGACGAATTACGTTTTGTGTAACGAACGAATTTCGTAGTGGCGATTGAATGAGCTTTCGCTCGTTTGGTGTAAATCCACCTTAACGTTCCTACGAATTTAATAATAAAAATGTTAAGACTCCATCTCTAAATACTCTTAAAGCGTAATGACCCCTAATAACACGTGAAATCGAATTCCATACTGGTATAGATAGTTTACTATCTCGCATAATTTAAGTCGATGATTGCTCGACATGTTTTGACCCATCAAAAAGATCTTCAGGTGTACCGTCAGCCAAAACCTTCAACTTAAATTAATTAAGTAAGTACGTAGGTTGCCCTGAAAGTTTCGGGAATCGGAAAAAATACGCATTTTAAAAAAATAAAAGTACTTTTATTGTTTTTCAAAGTATTCTCCTTTGTGTTTAAGACACTTTTTCATTCTCTGAAACCAGTTTTTAAAACAGTTATTGAAGTCTGAAGTGGGGGTTGACAAAATGGCCATTTTATAAGCGTCGACTGCTTCTTCCGCGGTCTGAAAACGCTGACCACGCAACCGATTCTTTATTTTCGGGAAAGTAAAAAAATCGTTGGGACTTAGGTCGGGGCTGTACGGAGGATGGTCCAGTAATTCGACGTTTTCGCCCTTCAGATAGTCGTCTGTTTTCTGAGCGGTGTGAGGGCTGGCATTATCATGGTATAGTATAATACGGCGGTTAAGGTTAGTTTTTCGCAGTTCAGCAAAAACAATCGGTAAACAAACGCCTATATACCAATCGGCATTGACAGTTCTTCGATCTTCAAGAGCGATAGTCGCCACGTGACCCGATTTGGAGACAAACGTGGCTACCATTTTTTTTGATCGTGCTGCGAGAACGAACAACTTTTGTCGGCTTCGGTTCGTCTTCGTAAACCCAAACTCGAGATTGGTTTTTCGATTCAGGCCTCATATGCGTAAATCCATGATTCGTCACCTGACACAATACTAAAAACGGCATTTGAGCTTCCTCCATTAAATCTTTTTAAAGTTTTGCGGCACCTATTGACACGTACCGTTTTCTGGTCGTCAGATAACAAGTGAGGAATCCACCGGGAAAATAACTTCCGCACGCCCAACTCTTGTTGTAAAATAACTTGTACCTGACTCATTCCAATGCCTAAAGTCTCCTGAATCTCCCGATATGTAACATGCCTATCTTCCTTTATCAGTTGGCGAACAACATCGATGTTTTGATCGGTAACGGCCGTTTTCGGTCGACCCTCACGTACGTCATCCGCAAGAGACACACGGCCACGTTGGAATTCCGAATACCACCTGTATATGGTCGTCTTTGAAGGTGCTTCACTACTAAAAGCAATAGTTAATCGGTCTCCACATTGTTGTTGTGTTAATCCACTTTTAAAGTCATAATAAATCATTGCTCTAAAACTTTCGCGGGACAGCTCCATTTTCACCAGCGACTCAACGACTTTAAAAAACAATTGAAAATCGGACATTGTTTTTTTTTTCTAAGTGGCCAGTGTTTTCGAATAATGAGACTATGCTTGTAAGAAAGAGGTATAACACATGTCAAATATACGTTCCTAAGTATTAAATTCCCGAAATTTTCAGGGCATCCTACGTATTAAAAGAGGTTGAACATGATTGAGACTGTCATAATCCTAAAAATTGGTCATAATGATGAGTTATCATTGTTTGGATATAATATAATTCATTGGTGACCCGAGTCACCCGACCTTGAGATACTGGTTATCGCTCAGTTCCTGTGTAGCGTCAGTGCAGTGCAAAAATATGTAAATGCACAGTCAGATTTATTTGTTTAACAAATTGTAATCCAAATGAAAATAATTAAATACTAGCTGATGCCCGGGATTTCATCTGTAATCTCGTCGGAGGATTCAAGCGTTAACGCCCAAGACGTAATAATTTAGATACCGTACTGCTTTTCACACCACCTATGAGAAAAATAAAATAAATATCACATATTTAATATTTATGCAAGTAGTTACTCCTTGTAATAAATATTACAAGGAGACCTCACGTGTATTTTTCTACGATGATCAAACTAAGGAATATTGTGAATTTCGGCGAGCGAATGTTAAAAGTTGAAGCGAATGTTAAAAAAAAAACAAAATTTATACATGAGCCCTAGGTGGTGTAAAAACCAATTTACCCAGCGTCTAGCAAACGTAGTAAGGATTTTCGTCGCAATAAATCTGTCACAATCATCACCATCATCATGGAAACATCACCGGTTCCTGTAATGGCCCAATTGCTGACATCCTCGAGCTTCGGTACCAATGACTTTAGATGCTAATTTGTCTTTCCTGTGGTGGAAGTGGAAGTGTTTGGCTCGTAAATGCTGTGGTACAGTTAAGGAAATCCATTTATATACCATTTTTAAGGTTCCGTAGTAGAATAGGGATTCTTATAGTTTCGCCATGTCCGTCTGTCTGTCCGAATAGCTCAGTGGCCGTTAGTACTAGAATGCACACACCCACGCATTGTAAGTTGAAGTTTCCGAGATAGGGAATAAATTGGATACAGTTTTTTCAATAATATTCGTATTTTTCTTGGCTAAAGTGTTCCCATATGTCAATTATAAAGTTTTGCACCCATAGTTCAGACGCCTATTTATCATAGTGACAACAATATCAAATTCCTAGCGACATTCGTCACTCCTACGTATATCTAGTAGTAACAACTACAAGAGATAGCATTATACTTGCCTAGTTATATGATAAGTAAGTATAGTGCAACGTTTAATAGCACTACATTTACTTTTACTCCAACAAAGGTTTCTTCAACTAGAAAAACTGTTCAAATTGTCTTTGAATAATTGTACCTTTTTGTCAAGACTAACCGTTACTGTCATTACGCTAACATAGGCCCTGCGGGAGAGAGATGGAGTTAAAACTTGGTAAAGACGGACAGAGACGCTGTTATGTGGTATGCTTTTGTTCTCCGTGCTGTGGTTCTCAATGTGCGGCCATACCGCGAAAAACTGAAATTCGTAAATTTCGAGAATTTGTCTCTCTCACTCTGATGACGCCTACGTTTGAGTGACAGAGAAAAATCCTCGAAATTTATGAATTTGGATTTTCGCGGTAGTAGGCCTGTCTCTATATTTTTTTTATTCTTGACATCTGGTCTTTCTGGGCTGGATTACCTTAAGGTGGATGTCCCTGTGCGATTTTCATACAAATTTGTCGACATTAACTCTGTTAATTAGTAGACTTTTTGTAATTTTGAACCTTGCTAGTAAGTTGTACGTATCCCGTAGATGGCGCGTATGTAAAAAAAAGTCCAAAAAGTGGTATAGTATTTCTGAATTATCAATTTGAAAATTGATACAATTTCGCTCTTTGCCTTTGTATATGTGCGTGAATAATACTATCCATGAAAACTAACATGGAGGCAGATGACAAGGTAAGTTTAACCATATCCATCACAGATGTCACTTTAAAACTGCTAGTTAAATGACCTCACTAATTAGTAATATATTCGGTCAATAGATGGATTATTAAAAGTAAGCGTAATTCATAAAATAGGTATGTTGTTATTGTTTTTATCAAATAAAATATCCGGTAAAATTTTATCCCTCGATTCGCCAGGTCGGATCTCAAAATACAATATATCGGTCAGTATTTTTTATGAATTACAGCCAGTAGGTAGTTAGGTAGCTACTTTTGTATCTAACTATGATGCTCACTTTAATTCTCATTTAGCGTAACTTGTACAACAGTTTGGAAGAAAGGAGCACATTAATATGATAGGTACTAATTAATATCTGAGAGGTAATAAATAAAATAAGTGGCTATAAATTAATAATAATAATAAACAAATAAATATATCGGGACATCTTAAGCTTAAATTAAGGCTTGTGTTGTGGGTAATAAGAAATAAGCGATGATACATATCATGTAACTACATACAGATACTTAAACACATAGATAGCCACGATCAAGGAACAAATATTTGTGATAAAAAAAATACACAAAATAATGCTTTCACTGGGATTCGAACCCGGAACCTCCAGCTTCATAGATAGGGTCACAACTAACTCGGCTACCGAGGCTGACGACTTTAATTTAAATGGACGCGTAAAATACTTTTTGGTAAGTGGTCACAAAATATTTTGTTCATTTGTCACAGCAAAGTCAATGTCATCTATGAGTCAACATTTTGCAATTTTGTTCCACAAGTCAAGGCAAAAGTGTTCGTTTCGAATAAAATCGATATCATAAACATGCCCACAACGATGGGCAGAACGAATAAAAATGAGTACCGAAAACACCGTTGATCTGGGGGGGAAAAGAAAAAGCGTCGAGTAGAAGCGGGGTTACTCCTTCACCATGGCACCACATAGTAAGTATCTCGCCGTAGCGAAAATTTAAAATTTGAAGCGTAATAGTTAAAACACCTATTTAATAAGTACAACTGTACTCACGTGTACTGCGATAAGAGTTTATCGGAATACCCGAGCCGCTTTTAAAGTAGTTAGAACATTTTTTCTTCTATATTTATGACACTCTCACATTTTACTCTCACATTAAATTTGCCAGCTAATCTTTGTGTTAGGTAACGATTCAAATGATTCTGTAGTAGATATACATATTATTACCTTTATTCTATTGCCAATTGCGACACGAACTTTGTCAGTTATTATTAATTTCAATAAAAAGAACAGATAGGGAGGTATAATAAATTAAATTCACCAATGTGACAATTTCAGGAGGATAGCAGCTTGGCGGGATATTAAGACCGACCAAACTCACGAGCCTGAAACATCAGATTCCACCAATCAAACCCCAATTATTTGTGCAACTAATACTCAGTGAGTGTTTACTACTTTTAGAGTTGTATAATTCATTATGGAATTCATATCATATGAACCTAATAATGTCGTCGTATTAGAGACTAACTGTAGCTTAAATAACTATGTGTAGGTACACATATATTGCAGGACAGCGAAAGTATTCAGTATGTTATAGGTGTGTAACTTGTCAATCTATAATATGTAAGTAATAGATAACAATACCCATATACTTTTCACTTGACATATTCCAACAGTCATTACTGTCATTAGACTTACAAAGCAATACTAAAGTTTTAGCTACGCATGTAATATTTTCAAATAATTTCATTCAAACTGTCCACTCAAAGACATTACCTTTTCAAATCAACCAATCACCATGTGAGACGGCGCTGCGCGCTGCATACTGTCGGCAACCTCTCAAAATGAGCGTCTCAGACCGAGCAGAGTCACAGTTAAAATTATCGTGTTATTGTGTACCTATGAATAATTAGTATATTTTAATTTCTCGCAATTAAAATAAAAAGTAAAGTAGCTCTGGTTTAGAAACCATATTACTGGAACAATTTGAAAACAAACGATTTAAAAAAAAAATCGCGGTAATATTATGGCTTGTTTTAGGCTGTTATCAAACAACATATTTATTATACTAATATCATGGGGCATTCCTCCACAAGTCGACCTACCTAGCGTCAAGTCCCCGCCTCCTATATTATTGTGATATGAGCTAGCTTTATTGACTGCGTAACTTACTTTTCCTAACTAGTGCGGAGAAGTAAAATTTTGCGCACGCTTCTCGTACGTTAATTTCTCTTTTTAAGGCACTTGTTATGAGAAAAGTCGTTCGATACACGTGTAAAAGCTTATTTTTAACTCGGGTGATTGACTTTCATCCTCGTGGAAAAATTTTTTTTTTTTGCACTTGCATCGAAATGCAACTACTACTACTACTACTATTCTTCCCGTCTTGCTCGCACCAGTCGCGCCAATATGCGTGTGCGACAAGGATGACTGGAAAATAACTTGTACAAACATTAAGTTTAATCACGTTTCTGTAATATTATTATGAAGGCTATTCTTCTGTTTCTACCTATCGTTATCCCGGCTTTTGCCAGGGTCCGTACCTACCTTTCCTCCTCTTTGCGCGATCCTGGGCATCTTCATACTTCACTGTCTGTCCATCTGTCTGTCTATCACCAATATGTATTTAATGGATAATTAGTTGAAATTTTCTCAGATGATGTACAGTCAGCAGCAGATATTGCTAAGCGGGCAGAGTTTTCAAAATAAACTATGCACGACTATTAGAGTGTGTTAAGATCATTGTGAACACCCTACTCGTTAAGCAATATCTGCTGCTGATTGTACCTACCTAAAATATTGCCGATATAACAAGAAACACTAAAAATAATTAAATATTTATATAGCTATGTTTTGTCGTGTTTCGAATAATAACAACATAATTAAAAAAAAATATTTCTTTATTATTGGACGATTAGTATATGAACAAATAAATATATTTAGCATGTGACCATCTTACACATATCAACCTAGTGCCACAATAAACTCCATCAAGGCTTGTGTGAGAACTAAACTACAAAATATGTAATATATAGAATAGATACATACAAATACTTAAATACATATTGAATAGTTGGAGTCCTAATTTTATTAATCTGTACGTAGGTATGAACATGGCATTATGATTTTAGATTAGGCAATCTCTTATGGACCTATAATGATAACCTATCAGGTTTTATACTTGCAGACTATTTTATTCAAATAATTTTAAGTTTTATAGTCTACCTAAAACCTTCTCTTCTTAAATCACTCTATCGATTAAAAAAACGCATCGAAATCCGTTGCGTAGGTGTAAAGATTGAAGCATACAATAGGGATATAGGGACAAGAGAATGCGACTTTGTTTTATATTATGTAGTGATATGGAAGATTATAACCCCTTTATTCATAACCGTCTCCTAATTTAGCAAACTGTTTTTGGGGTTCCGTTGCCAAAATTGCAAAAAACGAAAACCTTATATTCGTCAAGTCATGTCCGTCTCTGTCCGTGTCTGTCCGTCACATCCAATTTACTCGGAAACAATAAATGGAATACTCGGAAGTAATGATATTTGGTGAGGATTGTGTTGTATGAACCGCCAATGATATATAAGTAAAGATACGTCTTACTCTAACAAAATGAGCGAAATAAATACTTCACACCATACACCTCCTACAATTTATTGATAGTTGACAAACACTTATCTTCATACTTCATAATGCGTAAAAGAGATGGTAAAATACATATACTCGTATTTAATTAACGAAAAAGAGACAAGATGTATCTCTTATAGTTTTTGAGATAGGTTGTTTTAACTGTATTTTTTATGATAAATTGATAATGGTACGGAGTCCGACTCGCACTTGGTGGGTTTTTTAATTCATAATACATACATAATTATTATAATACGTATAAAAATCAACTACAGGAAACAACGTATCACCTTCCTAGTAAGTTTGTGTGTCTGTTGGTCCATACGGAAGAAAACGTTGATTTAAACTGAATACCTAAATTCTCAAATTTGAAGTCTTCATGACCTAAAAACTAAATAAACCTCCACGTTAATGAAATCAGAAGATCTGTTTGTCTGTTCGTCTCTGTGCCTGTTCAGTCAAGTGCAAAAATAAGTATCGAAAGAATTCGTTCATAAATATGTTACGACGTTCTTATTACACAGAATTAGAGTGCACTGGGACATATTTTTGAACGTTTTTGTATACCCCTTATTTTGTCTTCGACTGTTCATAGCCTGGCTGAAAGTTATAGTTTGCCTGTCGATTTGCCTGCCCACCTGTTTTTCTTTGTTTGAATGCATGATTTTTGTACATGTGACCGTTTCAATTCGTAACAGATCCCTGTAAAATACACTGAGCAAATTTGATAGTCACCTACTTACCTATGTGTAAACATAATTATTGATAGGCAAGGTTTTGTATATTTATTTTAAAATATACTTTCTGCAAATAGGTAGGTAGTTAAAATATTTTTTGTGCTGTCCACATGGCTTGTTAAGAAATTAAAACTTGTTTGAACCCGTTGAACTTAAAGATCTAGAGTATTTCCGCTGGGAAACAATTCTTATTATAATAAGCGAACTCTGATTCAGAAAATATTATTTTGCATCCGTCTGAATTTCACAACTGATTCTTGTAAAATGGTATGTAATGAGTATAAGTTGAGTGGCCGTGTGGTGATGGCAATAGAAATACATTTGTTACCACCCCAACTCTTCCCGTGGGTGCCCTAATAGTCAACTAAGGGATTCGAAGTGTCACTGACCATTATTTATTGAATATTGGATGATGGGCAACAGCTTGCCCTGCGTGGCGATTATGGGTATTTACAGTGTATTCATCCTTACTTGTCTTATCATGTAAACAAACCACAGACCAAGTAAAACAAACAAAACGTCAACGATGATCAAAAGACAATCACTAGTGATTAGAAATGTCGATATAATGAAATGTCAGCGATAATTTCACTGCTTAGGTACGTAAATAGAGGATTATCGATTTTACATCGTCTGTCAGGAAGATAATTAATTCGTATAAGATTATATCAAAAACTATAGTTAAATTTCGAGGATTTTTCTCTGTCGCTCCAACGAAGGCGCCACTAGTCATGAGAAAAATCACATGAAGTGCACCCGTAACGAACAACGTGAAGCGAAGTAGCGAAACGAATAACGTTTGACGTGAAGATTTTATTCAATATTCAATAGACAACTAAGCACTGCCAGTCTTTGAATAAAATAAATATTGAAATCAATTACAAAAATCGGCCAAGAGCATGTCGGGCCATGCTCAGTGTAGGGTTTCGTAGTTATTCAAAAACGGCTGGGCCGATTATGTTCGAAATGTTTTATGCCAGCATGATTCATGATTTTTTTTGGACCTTTGGATCAAAAGTTACCATTTTTTTTTCATCTGGAGCGATTATCTCCGAAAATATTGACTTTAGAAAAAAACTTTCTTAAAAGCTCCTTTTTCTTTTTAAGAGACCTATTCAATGATACCCCACACTATACGATTACAGCAAATAAAAAAAAATCACCCCACATCACCAAGTACCCGAAAATTTTTTTTTTTACTTTTTATTGTATCACTTTGTTGGCATGATCAATATGTATACCTGTACCAAATTTCAGATTTATAGTATTAACGGCCACTGAGCTAAGTATGCTGCGGAAAGACGGACATAGCGAAACTATAAGTATGGGTTCCGTTGTTGCCATTTTTGCTACGAAACCCTAATAAATTTTGGTAAATTACTGCAATTTATTTTAATTGCATTTTCCTCGAGTTGAGTACTTTAAGTATTAATATCGATATATTGACATGCCAACATTATGGTACATAGACAATCTAGACATCGCAATGTCACATCAATGTCAGATGTTTTTAAAGTTATCCGGCCGTAACAGCATTTATTTACGAAAATCTTTACAGAAATGATATTTTTCAGTGCTTTTTTGAGTGATTATAATACTTTGCGAGTTTAATTAAGTATGCAACAACATTTGACGTGATGATTAATGTGTAATTGCAGAGAAAAGTGTGATAATGTTTTCAAAAAGTGTTTGTTTACATGATAAGACAAGTAAGGATGAATGCACCTTACTTCCTAATGCATCCGTATGCTTAGGTACCTAATACGAGAGGCCTTTGTCCAGCAGTGGACTAATTATAGACTGATGATGTGATCTGAGTTTAAGTTACCGTACGAGCCCAACACTTGCCCCATTCTTGATGGTGGATGTGATAAATAAAATCACTGATCTATGGTTATGATATAATTTATTGTAAACTAACGCATGAAGAGTATCAGCTACGGACGTATAAACGTTAACGAATAAAGTAATTAAAATAAGTGTATTAAGTCAGCGTGATCGTGGGTACAGCAATTATATTTAATGCTGTCGGGGGGATGTGCAGTGCTTGCAATGTACAGTTACTATAACTTTTCTTATGACATACATAAAGAATTACCACATGACTTGATGCCCACCTGACGGTGTGTTTTGTAAAGTTTCAAAATCATTGTTTGTATGTCTGTCTGTCTCTCTGTCTGTTTAGGGCTCCCTCTAATCCCTCTATATGGCATTTTTTTTTCGAAACGCTTATGTTATAAGAGACTTGGCATAATCAATTTTTGTAAACAATATTTAGAATATTACTTTGCCAGAAACTATTTTGGCATATTATTATTTAGGTCATGTGTTATTTCGCAGAAATTGGATTTCCATATTTTTGGCATAGGTACATAATTATACACGGTGTTACGCGAGCACTGCGAAAGATTTTAACTATGCATTCTAGACATCAAAATAAACACAAAATATTATGAGACCTTATGTCAATTCCACCAAAAAAAAATTTTTTTCTTTTTTTTTAGGCCGATTTGAATATTTTTTAACATTTCCAGTACTTTTTATCATAACAACAATTTGTTTAAATTATTTATTTCAATTGTTTTTTTAGGTACCTACAGGTTATTTCGTCAAGTCTATTCGTATTTTTTGAATGTCAGGCAAAAGGTGTGGTAATATTAGAACACATTGTGGTAGCATTGTAATTCAAAAGAAGTTAAATGACGAGTTACGTCGAAAAACTTATTTCGAAAAAAGGTTGATTATCTCTGAAACCAAGCCGAATCCAGGAAATTTTATATAACATTAAAGACTCTAAATATGGTCAGGAATCCAGCATTAAAATCTTTCGGAATGCTGACGTAACACCGTGTATACAACTCTCCGAAACTTACTTCACATACATATATTTTACGTTAGGCAGAAATGCATTATCTATTATGGTAGATTGGGTTTGGTACATATACTTATTATAACGATGTAATAAGACAATGTTAAGAAAAAGATGAGGTGATTGGTTAGTTAGGTTAGAACTACGATCTTGACTACCGTTCATTATTGCTGTGGCAAACTGGGTAAGGTTAGACTAGAACAATTGCGATCTCATTAGGAATTCACTGCTACGACAAAGTGGGTTAGGTTAGAACTGCCATCTCATTATTAAGTCACTGCTATATCAAAGTACGTTAGGTTACGTTAGAACTGGGTAGGACAAAGTGGGTTAGGTTAGGTTAGAACTGCCATCTCATTAGTAAGTCACTACTATCTCAAAGTACGTTAGGTTAGGTTAGAACTGCCATCTCATTAGTAAGTCACTACTGTATCAAAGTACGTTAGGTTAGGTTAGAACTGGGTAGGACAAAGTGGGTTAGGTAAGGCATCGGTCTCACCGCGATAGCTACTAAGCTATGAACTATCGGCTACAAACACGAACAAAAGATACGCACTCCCGTGTAAATATAAAATATTTTAAAATAAAAATAAAACCGCCTTCAAAAATTCGCCCAAACTAAAAAGTCAAAAATAATTTTAGTTCCTACTTATTAGGATTTCCTACACAAACCTTTAAACCTTTTACCCTATTCATTGAAATAAAATATTATGGCTAGGTACCCTACAGATTTCTTAGAAGTCGGTGCCAAGCCAAATACGTTCATTCAGGTATATATTAGATAGAGCTTTGTAACTTACTATCACTCTGATTATGTTTTTATCAACAGAATGTTCCACCTCAGTCATTTTGATGAAAGCATAACCGGAGTGACAGTAAGTTACAAAGCTCTAGCCTCTATCAAATACAGTTATATACTCGCGAAGAGAACATATTTGGCTTGGCACCGACTTCTAAGAAATCTGTAGGATACCTAGCCATAATATTTTATTTCAATGAATAGGGTAAAAGGTTTAAAGGTTTGTGTAGGAAATCCTAAGAAGTAGGAACTAAAATTATTTTTGACTTTTTAGTTTGGGCGAATTTTTGAAGGCGGTTTTATTTTTATTTTAAAATATTTTATTTTTTGCTTTTTAGTAGTGTAAAATCGTTATTTAGTATGCTCTAAATACTTATAATTAGAATGTACTGCACTGTAATAGGCCAGAAAACCTGAACTGGATACCTTAAATATTCAAAGAATTATCCCATTATGAAGGAGATATACATTGTATCATCAGCAAGTATGAATAATTTCAAAGATTATAGGTAACAACCTTAGCATGCCTATATTATTTAAAGAATCATTTACCGCTAACCAACATGTCATAACTACTAAGCAAACACTTAAATAGATCTCGAAAATGTATGACAGTTGTTATATTCAAAGAATTATCCCATTATCAAGGAGATATACATTGTATCATCAGCAAGTATGAATAATTTCAAAGATTATAGGTAACAGCCTTAGCATGCCTATATTATTTAAAGAATCACTTACCGCTAACCAACATGTCATAACTACTAAGCAAACACTTAAATAGATATATTCAAAGAATTATCCTCCAACTCCTAATAGTTAAGGAGTTATACCTTTCGTCATCAGCTCACCAACATGAGACTATGACCACCTAAAGGCAAATACTCAAATAGCTTCCAAAATACATGAACTGTGTTATATTTAAAGAATTATCCCCCAACTCCTAATTTCTAAGGAGTTGTACCTTCCATCATCAGCTCACCGACATAAAAGGATGACCACCTAAACGCAAATACTCGAATAGCTTCCAAAATACATGAAATATGTTATATTTAAGGAATTGTCTCCCAACTCCTAATCTCTAAGGAGTTGTACCTTTCATCATCAGCTCACCAACATGAAAGGATGACCACCTAAAGGCAAATAGTCAAATAGCTTCCAAAATACACGAAATATGTTATACTTAAAGAATTATCCCCCAACTCCTAATTGCTAAGGAGTTGTACCTTCCATCATCAGATCACCAACTTAAAACGTTCATGACTAGACGCAAATACTTGATTAGTCTTCGAAAATAAATGAAAAATGTCATGTGTGCCTACAACATTTGAAGAGTTCCCTCCATTTCTCCAGGATTCCATCATCAGATCTGGATTCGGTGACAATGGGACCAACTAGAAGGTATACCCATTCAAACAAAAAAAGAATTTTTCAAATCGGTCCACGCGTCTTCGAGTAATCGGGGAACATACATAAAGAAAAAAAAAGATTTCGACGAATTGTAAACCTCCTCCTTTTTGAAGTCGGTTAAAAAGAGAGTGTCTCTTTTATTTACACGGGAGTGCGCATCTTTTGTTCGTGTTTTTTAACCGATAGCTCGCGGTGAGACCAGTGCCTTAGGTTAGAACTGCCACCTTATTAGTAAGTCACTACTATATCAATGTAAGTACGTTAGGTTAGGTTACAATTGCGACCTTATCAGCAATTGACTGTTATGACAAAGTGGTTTAGGTTAGGATACAACTGCGACCTCTGCAAGTCAGCAGTAATTCACTGCTATGGCAAAGTGGCTTCGGTTAGGTTAGGTTAGAATTGCGACCTTGTTAGATTAAATTATGCTCAATTAGTAAGTCTACAGTAGAGTAAATTGTATTTCCATTTCAACAATTATAAAGAAAAAGAAATGTATTTTCCTTTACTGTCATGGCAAAAAACTCGACAAGAAAACGTTATGCATATCTTGCACGGGAAAGAGAGGGCTGGAAGATACTCCAACGACAAGTGAATAACTCTGTGATGATGATGATGAAGGTGACCGTCTGTTCATTATAAGAAAAAGATTTGAGAGTTCAACCCACAGTCCCTTATATTCCAGTATGTGTGTCTATTTGTCCGTCCGTGGCTAAGCTCGGCGATCGTTAAGGTGCATGCAGGCCAAAAGAGCATTCGCTGTTCTAACCCCCAACTCTACGAAATTCGATCGTTACACGAAACGAGATTCGTTGAATTCGTAGAGTGGGGGATAGAACAGCGAATGCTCTTTTGGTCTGCATGCACCTTTAGTATCAACTAGAAAGCTTAAATGTGGCATGTACATGTATATTTTTATACCACCGACATCGACAGAACGATGAAAAAAATGAAATTTTACGGTAAGTATCTATAGAGGACACGTAAAATGATGATGTTTTATTTGCACTTTCACCTTATGGTATGTGGTGTCTTTAGGTATGTGACCTTGTCATCAAAAGCGGTTGTTTATGCAATATAGAAATAGATAAAAATCTCTTGAAAACTCCAAATAATTGTGCCAGGGAGACACTAAACTTATTGTTAGAATAATATTTATTTTACGTAATGTATACCGTTTTTTAGTGTGGGGATACAACAGGAACCCCTGTCTCTCTATATCTCCGTACACTGCTAACTTTAGTGATCGTTAGTAAATACCTACTAATAATATATATTTGGAATGAATGAATGAACGAATGAATTAATGAATGAATGAAAAGTTAAATAATTAAACGTAAAGTTTAATTAAATAAACGTTAGTTATGCACGTCGATAGATGCGTAATAAGTCGTTCACATTTCTTGTTAGATTTGCGGATAAGTTCGAGCATTTTTTGAAGGGGTAGTAACAAAAAAATGCTAGTAATTTGTATTTTAGTCTACTATTATTTATTGTACTGGTGAAAAAGTAACCCTGTATATCTATGTATTATTCATTATATCGTCGTTCATCACAAATAATAGCGCTTGTTGTCGGACGGTAAAATGCACACTACGCAGCGGTCTTGGGTTCAATCCCCAGCCCGAATCATTTACTTTATTTTATAAGCTTATGTATGTCATATTATATTATATTCACAAGTCCTTTACGGTGAAGGAAAACATCGTGACGAACCTCCATACATCTGCGATAAAAAACAAGGATGTATGTGAGGTCTCCAAACAAGTACCTACTGGGCCAGCGTTGGCACCACGCAAAATATGCACGTTTGATGTCTAGACGCTAAAAAATGCCCTGAATACAATACAATCCAAAAATACCGACACCACAAGTCTTAATGGAGCGTACCGTTTACTAGGCCGATGTGTGTGAAAATGTCCCAGGATATTGATTTTTTTGTGTGTGACTAGACGAAAACTATGCATCATGGGCTATGATCGAAATGATCATTTTTTCACAAGGTTGATATTTAATATGCTCCTACTCGTAAACAAAGGGTAGCATTTCTTGCTGGTCACAGACCACCTCCTGTAGACTTTCATTACCTATAAGGCGACTCGCAGTCACCAGCAGTTATATTTCTCGCACTGATATACTTAGACGCGGCGCTCGTCGTGCTTGTTCAGTTGCGACTAAGTAACAGACCCGTAAATAGCGCTCGTTTTTGGCAATAAAAAAGCCGAAAAAGTGCATTTCACTGCTTTACATGGAGTGTTGTGTGAATTGGTATGCAAAGACAACAAGAAGTTCTAATTTAAAAATATAGATTAGCGGCCCATTCTGAAAAAAATATGGGTCATTTGAACCACCAGGTGACCTATCTAGAACGATATAAGAGCATAAAATAATAAGATTCAGCACTATGCCGTCACTTGTAAGCTGTCCAACTGACTCCTGGTGAGAATTTAAAAGTACAGGTAGAGTGAGTACATTTTGGTCATATATTTTTGTACGGCATTCTTACCACCGATAGATCCATGAAAAATAATAAGAAAACGCACAGTGCCGTACAAAAATTGTGCGCCACAAAGTCTGGTTTTTTTTTTATTTTCCGACTATCAACAGGGTAAATTTGGTCATTTCATTTTGTACGGCATCTGTGTCATATTATTTCAATACTGCTTCTAATCCATTATTTCGCAACGCCGTACAAAAATGATGTACCAAGGGGAAAAAATCGAGGGTTGCAATCCCTTCTCTTTCCGTGGTCCAGGGGGTTGATTTGACACAACATGAAATAAATTTATTTTGAAAGTATTTTATGCATAGATAATATTTTTTCATATGCCGTATATTTTCGTTGGTCCAAAGGGAAAAAAAAAACTGTACGAAATGTAAGGTGATTTTTTTTATACGGCATTTAGATATTTTATTTTTACTAATAGTCATAGTCTTTTCTTGATTCTAGGTTCCTAGTTAGAAACTATAAAAGTGATGACGTCATAGGTAAATAAATCTTTACATCTTAAATGTGTACGTAAGACTTGGATTTTGACAAATACATATTTATGTTTCAGAAAATAATAGATAAGTTAATTCGGACGTCGATGAAGACGTTGATTCCGATAACAACTGAGTAACTGATTCCAATACTGCATAAATTTATCTAATTTCTTAAAAAAAAATATTATTATCATAAAATATATAGATTTTTTCTAAAAAATCATTGTTTTATTTATTGACATCATTACAATGAAACAAATCAATTATATATTATATGTATGTATCAATAACGTTTGAAGTGTATATTAAACCAAAAAGTATACATAACTGTTGATACTGGGATTTTTCATTTTCAATTCTTGGACATAATATACACAACGTTTCAATTCTGCTAGACGTCATAGTGATTTTATCATATTATCAATTGTTCTCTTCAAAAATATGTTAATACCGCACTGCATCAGATGGCCATAAAGTACCCTTAAAATTGTAGCGTGACTTTCATCAGCCTAAAATATATGGTCTGCATAAAAATGTACGGCATTATTTTTTCCTAATTTATCTCTTCATCATCATCATTTCAGCCAAAAGACGTCCACTGCTGGACATCTAATTTATCTATGTTAATGTTATTTAAAACAAGGGATAAAATGTAAAAAATTGCTATATTTCATTAATCTATGATATTTATACTTTTACATTAATTTGCAAAATTTCAGCTTTTGTATTTCTCTATAATTCTTTTTAGAACGGTTTATTTTGAACGGCAATACTATGTAAGGATTGTGTTTTACAACATCATGTTAAAAAAGAAGTTCCCGTACAGGATCAAATGATTTTACAGCTGTAAAAATCAAGGATACGATGAAATGAAGATGATTATTGATATACATTCAAATGGACTATCATTTTTTGACAGCAATATTTTCAATAGTACTTTTGAGTGCTAGATTATGTTTTGGAACCGAAGCCGTACTTTTGTAAATCACCCCCTGGACTACGGAAAGAGAGGGGATTGCAACCCTCGATTTTTTCCCTTGTCGCATGATTTTTGTACGGCGCTGCGGAATAATGAATTAGAAGCAGTATTGAAATAGTATGACACAGATGCCGTACAAAATCAAATGGCCAAATTTACCCTGGTGAATGTCGGAAAATAAAAAAAAATCATACTTTGTGGCGCACAATTTTTGTACGCCACTGTGCGTTTCCTTATTATTTTTCATGGATCTATCGGTGGTAAGAACAGGGATCGGATAGCGGTTTTTGCTCCATACAAAAGAACGGTTCGAATTCCGTTCTTTTTCGTTCTTCGGTTTATATTTTTTTTGTTAATGGAGTAATTGAAAAATATGATGTTAATAATTACTTAAAATGTCGAATACTACATACAGAGCGTAAAACATTTTAAAATATTCAGCTATATCGAGTTTTTCTAAAAAACCGGTTCCGATCCCTGGGTAAGAATGCCGTACAAAAATATATGACCAAAATGTACTCACTCTACCTGTACTTTTAAATTCTCACCAGGAGTCAGTTGGACAGCTTACAAGTGACGGCATAGTGCTGAATCTTATTATTTTATGCTCTTTTATCGTTCTGGATAGGTCACCTGGTGGTTCAAATGACCCATATTTTTTTCAGCATGGGCCGCTAGTCTAATAGACTGAACTACATTCCGCAGAAAAGTCATACTACATAGTACTTCTGTCCCATTTATCAAATCAAAAATGCAATGTGCTATTGCTTTCTTACGAAGCACGTGTACCATTAGTGGTGGGACAATGTTGGTTTCGTTAATTACCGTGACCACGTGCTTTGTTTAAAGTAAGTTTAACCGGGTTTACGGAATAGAGATGAAAATAAGGATTGATTTTTAGCAATGTAACATTTTACAATCTTTTTTAGATTAGATTATTCAGTAGTAAGCTGTAGTTTGTAGTTTTTTACGTAGTTAGTAGTAAGTAAACAAGTCGTTTGATTCAAATTTTTTATAGTTT
This sequence comes from Thaumatotibia leucotreta, assembly GCA_025490895.1. NCBI lineage: Eukaryota > Metazoa > Arthropoda > Insecta > Lepidoptera > Tortricidae > Thaumatotibia > Thaumatotibia leucotreta. Next base: position 25,296 of record JALPQI010001957.1, read on the forward strand.
ATTGTGTAAGTACGTAATGTGGACAGTTTTTTTAACGCAGGTTTTTTGAGTCAGGAACGCTCATCGCCCATGTGATTCCACCGATGGGCCTGACAATGATTGATCTCGAAGGCAGTACGAGGGCACTCGGAGTTGATTTGACATCGATAAATGTTATGTTGGCTTTTTAGTATTATCTTGGTATGCAGTTGGGTTCCGTGTCATAAGATAGGCCTGATGATGAAATTGGACGAAGTTTGAGGGAACTCGGAATAGGTTTGAGACAATGATATCCTACGATGACTTTATAGGATGAGCAGTTAGGTCAAATACCACAAGATAGGCCTGATGATGAACTTGGAGTAAGTGCGAGGGAACTCGGAGTTGGTTTGAGATACTGATATGTTCTGTTGGCTTTTTAGGATCCTCTTGGTGAGCATGTGTCAAATATCACAAAATAGGCCTGATGATGAATTTGGAGTAAGTGCGAGGGAACTTGGAGTTGGTTAAGGATAATGATATGTTGTGTTGGCTTTTGAGGATTAGCAGTTTGGTCAAATACCACAAGATGGGTCTGGTGATGAACTTGAAGGAAGTTCGCGGGAACTCGGAGTTGGTTTCAGATAATGATATGCTATGTTGGCTTTTTAGGATTAGCAGTTGGGTCAAATACCACAAGATAGGCCTGATGATGAAGTTGGAGGAAGTGCGAGGGAACTCGAAGCTGGTTAAAATCATCATCAATATTATCGAAGCAGATGTTAAAACTAACATGAAAATGTTTATCACAATATGTAACTATTATGTAGATGACACGTGTAACAATGATAAAATGGTGTTAAAAAGTGATATTTCTTGGACGTGAGAAAAACAATAGTTTCCTTGGGTTGCGGTGTTCTGTTCCGTTAGAATTGGAGATGTGCTATAATTACTTATTCTGTGGTGAAAGTGAGTATTTTATTTATATACTAACTTAGAAATTACTAAATGTGTATTGTACAGGTTAAAGTATATATTCATTTGTTACTTAAGTACCAACTAGTTAATCTGCCATATCTGAGGCAGCCCTGTTGCGTGATTGTGCGAGTTGCGCTTGTACAAACATACCCGTACGCACACATAGGCACAGACAAATGTCAGATTTAGTTTTTGTATGCCGTATCCACCCTGTGACATAATTGTATAATTTGGCATGTAATTCAGGATAATATTTTTCCACAGCTCCATTTCGTCACAGGTTTTTTTTCTTCGTGGCATTTTTAAATCACTCGGCAATAATTATTTTGTGAAAAGAGTTATCGGTATGGTTAAATTAATCGACATCCTTTCCAATAAGCGACAATATCAAATAGCAAAATTGGCTAAGCAGGTATACCCACTAAAGTTAAGTATGGAGGGTAGGTATTAGAAATGAGAAATAAATAATGTTGATAAATTTAATAGTACGGTCAAATCGTACATAACTTTACCCTAAACTCGCAAATCAAGTAGTATCGCTGCATTTTTGGTATGTTGTTTAGACACCATAGGACAGTATAAAACCATATTTTGCAAGCAAAAAAAAGTTGTGCTTGCTGGGTAGTACGTGAAAAACTGCGAAATTTACGGCCATTTTTTAGTTTCTGATTTTTATTTAAAAAACCTTACGTTTTTTGATATCATATGTAAATAAACGTTTAAAGACTAATAAATTTCCGACAAGTTGAGCTAACACGCATAACCGTAGGTCTTATAGTTTCAGAGATTCGAGACTTTAAAAAGTACCCCTTTTTGTAAACTAGATAAAATTTTGTGTTTGGCTAACGTTTTCGACTTAATATCGTCTCACCTAATTATGCTACGAAAAACATGCAATAATGACCTTATAGCGTACTTAATATTCTTTAATTTAAGGGTAAAATTAGGTCAGTGAACTTTGTAGTTGAAAGTATAAACCCGAAATTCCAAAGGCAGGAGGCCCGCTATCTAAGTTTTTCATACAAATCGCAAGTCGAGTTGCAAAGCTGCAATTTTGGTATATTATAAAGGCCTTATAGATATATACGAAAATGCATATTAAAAGAAAAACAAAAAAATTATTTGAGCATAGGACGTAAAAAACGGAAAAAAATTCGCACTTTTTTAGTTTTTGAAATGAAATGAAATGAAATGAAATGAATTTATTAGCACAAAACATAACTTAAAATTATATTACATTAAAAACAGAGATATTGAATTTGTGCCAAAGGGTCCTCACTCAGCTTGTTGTCACGTAGGGCACCGCAGGGCACACTACGCAACGCTGATTTTCAGTGAGGCCCGAGGTATACAGAGAAGATGGCACTATTTATCTAAGACACCTTGCATAGTTACATTGGGACTATTACTAATGGTATACATTTAAAATTAACTAATTGATACAATACGAATTAAAACTACACTATCATTATAAACATAATTATAGGCAGGATATTATGTTTATTACAATTATTATATACGAGTAGGTATTTATACATTTGTGTGTGGCGTGAGTGCTGTGAGTGTATGTGAGTGAGTATGTATATTTTGTGTAGGTATTTGCTCGATTGCCTATTGAGTGCTTTTTTGCGTAGCAATTAAGAACCGTTTTGTATGGGTTTTAAAAGTGGCTACAGTTTTACAATTTCGGATTGGTGGTGGCAAATCGTTCCAGCACTTGGTGGCAGCAAAACGGAAACTGCCACGGAAGGCAACCGTGCGATGTGGTGGGAATGTTAGACGTGGCGCATGTCTGATAGCACGACTAGAAAAATTCAGTTTGTCATAGAGGTATGCTGGTTTTTTATTCTTTAGTACCCCAAACAATAAGGTGGCAAGATGCAAATGTCTTCGAGAAGACATGTTCATGAGGTCTCGTTCATTTAAAAACGGGGTAATGTGGGTGCGACGGGGGATAGGGAAACAAAACCGTGCACATGCATTTTGAATACGCTGCACCACTTTCTGAGTCCGAGACAACAGTCGCCCGCCATAAACCACATCACCATAGTTAAGTTTAGAGAGCACCAGCGCATCACATAACTTTATACGCATATCAACACACAGATATTTACGAATTCTGTACAATACTTTTAAGCGATAGAAACAGTAGATAGAAACGGATATATTATCCCCAAACTGTGGCGATGTTGGCGGTAGCTGTGAAATGCCGTCCTCACCCAATGCCTCTGTGCCAAATCCAACAGGAACTGGTAGTTTGGTGTCACCTCATCACATCACAAGTACAAATGCGGGAACGAATGAAGTTACTAACATTCATTACTTTAGCAGTACTCCATCTCATGACAATGTAATGTTAAGGAGGAAAATACCCTTGAATACCAATCATCATCTGGTGCAAGAAACTTTGTTGGAGCCCGAAGTCACTTCTGACACCTCTTTGGCGTCCCTTTTGAGTGACGATTCGAATGAATCGGACACTATGCTGAAATCATGTCTTCATAATAGGAGTCTCCCGTGCGCGAGGATTGATAATGAAGATACACTAAGTGAATATACAAAGAAAATAAAAGATTTAGAGTTGAAATTACTAACAGCTGAAGGTGAGATACAAAATCTAATACTGGAGAATGGTGGTTTAAGGAAGCAAATCCAAGGTAATGAACAAACTATTAAAAAACTTAAACATATCTGTACTTCTACGTCGAAAAAACCAAGGACTAGACGCCCCAGATCAAATGTGAGTGGTGTAAATCTTGATCATAATAAATCCCATCAATCAGTGGCACTTACAGCAAGCATGCAAAGTCACTTCGATCTATCTAGTATTCAACAAGACCATACTCAGCTGGGAGTATGCTCCCGTCTATCTCCGGCTAAACAATTACCCGACATGCATACGCCTAAGGATGATGAAACAACACTGCGTAGTGCAATTACTAGTCCTGTTCAATTGTGCGTATTAAGTAATCAAAGAAAGGGCACACTAAATGCCATGCAATACACCTTCGAGCGTAGCGTTAGATATTGCCATTATGTCTGGCCCAATGGAGGAGTCAAGGAGTTATTGACGGGTTTGCATAGGAAACTAGAGGGTTTTACGATGAATGACTACTGTGTGATTTTCATAGGGGAGAAGGACCTACAGGAGACTCATAATGCTCAATTGGTTACCTACATCCGTGAATCCCTATCAAAAATAATTCACACAAACAAGATTATCTGTCTTCCCACATATATTTACGGAGCACATTCATTCAACCACAAAATTAAACTACTTAGAAACATGCTAGCAATGGACGTAAAAAGTTCTGATTACGCTTTCCTTTTTGACACAAATCAAAGCCTGACACTGGACATGTATTCTTGTTACTCTGGAAAAGTGACAAAGTTCGGCCTCAGGACCATCTTTTCGAGTCTCAGAGGAATAATAATGCAGTCAAAAGGTATAAGCGAGGAACATGTACCTGAGAATGTAACATCTGCGCGACGCCTAGACAGATCCCCCCAAGGCGCTTTTTTAGACCTGCATCGTCCACTGCAGCCAGTTATATAACTAAACTACAAAAATGCAACGAGCCCATTACGCGCTGCGCTAATCATAAGACTAAGCATCCAAAAAAAAGGAAAGTTAATATTTTCTACCAAAATGTACGAGGCTTGAAAGGGAAATTGGCAATCACGTATAATGCATTGACGACGTTTGAAACCAGTATAATAGCTTTGACTGAAACGCGTCTAGATGACACAGTTCATGACTCCGAGTTGTTCCCCAAAGAATTCAACGTACTGCGTAGTGACCGGATTGGCCGTGGTGGTGGTGGCGTGCTGATCGCTGCCCGAGCACCCTACACTTTGTCGAAGCTAGAATGTGGCTCTTGTCCTGACGATGAAATTGTTTGTGCCCGCATCAAAAGAGGACATCACCTTCATTTTACATTGTGCGTACTTTACTTAGCACCTCGTATAGATGACTCATGCTATTTTTCGGCATTTCAGTGTATTGAGAGAATTGTTAATAACCAATCAGAACCTGTAATAATTGTGGGTGATTTTAATATGTACTCTGCTTCAATAACTGTCCAAAATGCTTTTCTAAGTTTCCTTGACCAGCTTAACCTATCTCAGCAAAATAATATACGGAATAGTCTTGATCGATTATTAGACTTGGTGCTTTCTGATCAGGGACCTGCACAGGTTAGAGTGATTCAGGCTGGTTCGGGATTGGTCTCTTTTGAGAGGCATCATGTCCCCTTAGACATAGAACTGTCATGTCCTACAATATTCGACACCCGACCTACAATTCAGTCTCTTACTGATAACCAACCTACCAACGAAATAATGGATAGAAATTACCATAAAGCAGATTTTCCTCTTCTTTACCAAAAACTCGCGAGCGCCAACTGGTCTCAGCTCTGTAATTACAATGAAATTAACGAATGTGCTGACTGTTTCTATGCCATTCTGAATAACATCCTTGCCGAATGTGTTCCATTGAGAAAACCTAAGCCATTTAGTTCACTACAGCAGTACCCTCGATGGTTCACACCTGAACTTATCAAGTTGAATAAAGTTAAAAATTCATATCATAAATTATTTAAGCAGACTGGTGACCAGTTGTATTACGCATTCTTTTACTATTACCGAAGAATGATTGGTCGTCATTCGGAGACGGCTATGCGGAATTTTGTCCATAGCCTCGAGGCAAACGTAATAGGGAACCCTTCTTCTTTTTGGTCATATGTGAAAAGCCATCGTGGTTCTAACCAGCCGGCCACATTCGGCAATATGTCAGCTCAAGACGTTGCGAACTCGTTTGCCGACTTTTTTAAGAACGTGTTCCTCCCTGACGCTCCCAAATTGGATGTCAAGGCCGCCTGTTTGGCAGCTGCAGCGGAAACACCGTGTGATCGCCGTATAGCTATCGATAAAATCAGCGAAGCCGATGTTCGAGCAGCTATCAAGCGTTTGCGCTCAAAGCCCACTCAGGGGCCAGATGGGTTACCGCAATATATTGTCAAAGACTGCTGCGAGGCATTTGTACAACCCTTAGCATATCTGTACAACCTGGCTTTGAAACATAAAACCTACCCTTTGATTTGGAAAACCTCGAAAGTTCTCCCAGTTCATAAAACCGGACCCAAGTCAGACGTCTGTAATTATAGGCCCATTGCTGTCTTGTCAGTATTTGGGAAGATTTTCGAATCCATAATACACAACAGAGTCTATAAGCAGCTTACGGGATGGTTCTGTGATGAGCAGCATGGGTTTTTGCCTAAGCGGTCCACGACATCTAACTTGCTCAATATTGTCACATTGATTGCTAATGAGATGGACGTAAAAAAGCAGGTTGATGTGGCTTACTTTGACTTCCAAAAAGCGTTTGATAGAGTGGACTGCGATGTTTTACTGAGGAAATTATCCCTGGCCGGTTTTTGCACTGACTTGCTCGAATTCTTAGCCAGTTACCTTTCAAATAGGCGTCAATTTGTTCAGTACAAATCGGCAAGGTCACACTCATTTATGGTCACTTCAGGGATTGGGCAAGGCAGTAATCTTGGACCTCTGTTATTTCTGATCCTGATTAATGACCTCCCGGCTGTTATAAAGTTTTCAACGTGTCTCTTGTTTGCGGATGACCTAAAATTGGCGCTACCTATTGTTGGTCCAACTGAAGTCAAGTATCTACAACTTGACATAGATGCTGTTTGCACCTGGGCTCTGAACAATAGTCTTTCTCTTAATGAGGATAAATGTTCAGTGATGTCTTTTACGCGCGCACGTCATCCCATTCACTCTACATACACAGTCCAGGGTAAGCCGCTCAACCGAGTTACTGAAGTGAAAGATCTTGGGACATGGTTTGATCCTCACCTGACTTTCAACCAACACATAACGAGAGTCTGTAATGAGGCCAGAAAATGTCTTGGATTTGTTATACGTCAGGCTAAGTTATTCACCAGTCACCATGCTATTAGCATCTTATTTAATGCATACGTGCGCAGCAAACTGGAAACTAACGCCTTAATTTGGAATCCGCATGAGCAACAGTACAAGATCGTCTTGGAAAGAGTACAGAAGTCATTCCTGCGTTTCCTGTATCGCAAGATGTATGGGTACTATCCATATCTTTATCCGTCTCTCTTTCTACTTGGCATGGTGCATTATACATCCCTTGAGGCCCGAAGAAATATTTATTTATTCAAATATTTTCTCCAACTACTCCGAGGCCAGATAAGTAATTCCCAGCTTCTAGTTCAAATTCCAATACGGGTCCCACGCCTCTCTGCTAAGTCGCTGCGTCCTCGCCGGCTGAACTTGTTTGCCGTTCCTCTCGCTAAAACGCGTGCACTTGCTTCTTCTCCTCTGCACCAAGTTCTACGCATTATGAACGATGTCTTGGCCAGTGATACCAGCCTGGATATTTTTTTCACCCCTGATGCAACTATAATGAAAGCATCCTGTCGCTATCTTGAAGGTATTGTTGTGCAGAGCTCAATCAGCTAGTTAATAAAATCCTACTTATTATTATTTTTTATATAATTTGTTCTGACATAAGTTGACATAGTTGTGATATTATCTAATTATAATGTATGTACAAATGGTAGTAATGTTAATATTAGTTATCTTAATAATTTAGATTTGAATTTGATTTGACAATAGAAATAATGATAGTTTGTAATAATTAGCATGTAAGGTTCATCTGTAAGTGCTGATTTAAACTGTAATTATGTACTTTCAATAAATAAATAAACAATAAATAAACAGTTACGCATGGTCTCCGATATATGTTTCTCGAATCTAAGACAACGACGTTTTTGACGTTTAACTAAAAATCTATTATCTTTTTGATACTGATTGCTACAAAACTAAGAAAGAACATTAAATTTGAAAGGATTTGAGCTACGTTGCATCACCGTAAGTTATATATATTTCGAGATACGACATTTCATAAAGTGCCCTTTTATCAAAACATAAACAAATTTTAGGTTACGTTAAAGCTATTCACTAAATATTGACAAAACGTTCGCGCTAAGAAAAAAAAGTAATTGTAGATAATAAAACTACATTAAATTTCGAACAAATTGAGCCGATAACAATTACTGTAAGTCTTATAGTTGGGGGTATACGAGGCTTCAAAACATACATTTATTTTCTTAACTTAATGAAGGGCACATTTTGAAATGTCGTATCTCTAAATCCATATAATTTAGGATAATGCAAGGTAGCTCAAATCTTTTCAAATTTAATATTATTTCATAGTTTTATAGCAATTAGTATCAAAAAGTTATAGTTTTTTAGTTAAATGTCAAAAACTAAAAAAAGTCCGATTTTTTTTCAGTTTTTTACGTCCTATACCTACCTAAATCCTTCTTTTTTCTTGTAATATGCATTTTCGTACATCCCTATAGAGCCTATATAATATGCGAAAATTGCAGCTTTGCAACACGACTTGCCATTTGTATGAAAAACTTAGATAGCGGACCTCCTGCTTTTTGAATTTCGCGTTTTTAGTTTCAATTACAAAGTTTACTGACCTTATTTTACCCTTAAATGAAAGAATATTAATTGCGCTATAAGATAATCATTTCATGTTTTTCGTAGCATAATTAGGTAAGGCGATATTAAACCAAAAACGTTAGCAAAACTCAACATTTTATCTAGTTTACAAAACAGGGTACTATTTGAAGTCTCGAATCTCTGAAACTATAAGACCTACGGTAATGTATGTTATCTCATCTTGTTACAAATTTATTCATCTTTAAACGTTACTTGAAACATATTGTCAAAAAACGTAAGGCTTTTTTTATAAAAATCAGAAACTGAAAATAGACAGCAAATTTCACAGTTTTTCACGTATAACGCAGCTAGCACAACTTTTTTTTGCTTGCAAAATGTGGTTTTATACTGCCCCATGGTGTCTAAATAACATACCAAAAATGCAGCTTTACTACATGTTTTGCGAGTTTAATGTACGATTTGACCGTACTATACTCGTAAACCTTATCCCCTGATCTGTGTAGGCGTCCTGAAAGGACGTCTGTCACCAATGTAATTGAAATTTGAATTTTATTTTCAAGGTTTATTTTCCAGTAGTAGGTACTTTTTTGACAGACCACATATACATATGACCTCATATATATATGTGTATATATATATACATGGGTTACTTTTTCACCAGTACAAAAAATCAACATACGTAATAGTAGTCCAAGTTACAGAATACTAGCATTTTTTGTTAGTAGGTACAAAAAAACTGAAATACCAATAAGAAAAAAAAAAAATTTATTGATTAATTTCCTTATAGCTAGTATGACAAAGTGCTAACATTATTATATATTAGGAATTATAGTTGTGACCCGCCTGAACTAGGAAGATCCTGTATCTCAGGCAAAGATATTATAAACTAATTATGAGAGCAAATTAACAAAATAAAATCATACACAGAAAAGACAAATATTAAATTCGATTATCACTTGTAACAGGTGATACCTACAAAATATTTAGGTATATTCAATTTACATATTATGCAGTTTATTTTAGATTCGACATTACAAATATTGCAACGTCAACGACAATGCGCACGGGCAAAGTAAAGTAGGTCGAATAGTAGCACGTAATTATTTGCTTACATAGCGACAGGTGTTTAGGTTAGTGGGTTATTGATTATGTTATGTTAGAAATTTAGTACATTTTTCTAGATAATAATAGGCTAAATAATATGATCTTAGCTAAAAATTTAGGCCCCCTCATAGTCGACTGAGAAAATGTATCGACGCTCGGCCATTTTCCTTGCTGGACACTCTGGATCTCCTGTCTTGTGGTCGTTGGGCTTCTTATATAGCTTACATGTTGCGCAGCTGGGACGTTCTCCTTTGAGAGGGCACGCCTTGTCCGAATGTCCTATACTACAACAATGTGCACATGTTTGTTCTGGTTGCTTACAAGTCTTGGCGGCGTGGCCATATTGCTGACATTTGAAGCATCTAGTGACAATAGTGAAGTCTTTCACAGGACAAGATGACCAATTAATGAAAACTCGGCCCTGAGTAATGAGAGCTTTGCAGATTAGGGCTGGTACTTCTATGACGTAGTTACAGGTATCCGCATCTTTCTTACCAGACTTATGGCTTAGTTTAATACTAGTTAAGATGTTGTCCCTAGTTAAGTCTGTGAGCTTGTCGGCAAGATTTTGGTCATACAAGCAATTATAAACATCTTGTTCTCCTAGAGCTGCCGGTACGCCCACTATTACAACTCTGGGCCTGCGCTTAAAGGGTTCATTGACGGTGAGGTCCGGGGAAGTGGTCTTGAAAGTCCGTTTCAGTTTTTCGATATCATCCTTGGAGTCGGTGCTAATGATAACTCCACCATTTCTTACTTTACGTAGTGCTCTGACGTGGAGTTTCAATTGTCCGGGATTAATCAGCGTTTGTACTAAGCTCTTCGTATCTTTGCTCGATTTGGAATTATCTTTAGGGTAGATTGCCACTGAGCTCAAATTGCTAGGACGGATCTGACTATTATTATTCGTTTTTACCATGTCGGCGAAGGAAGGCGGCGCATCGGTAGCAGGTCTGGTTGAAGTCTCGACCGTTAGTTTGAGGGCTCGGATGGATTCAGATAGGTCTAGCTTTTCTTCAAGAGAATGGAGGTCACGTTGTTGTAGCAATGCTTTCTGTTTAAGTGCCTGATAATTAACCGCCAAGTTTCCAGTACCATGGGCTACTTTACGGCAGAGATTGTGGATTTTTAATTTTTGGTCAGAGTTCAATTTACCCTCGGTCGAAATGCAACATATTTCATTCAGACACTGCTCAATGGCACTCATCCAGTTCTGAATTTCCGGCGTAGATACAGCGTCGAGGTTGCTCTGCACTCTAGCACTTGTCGTTAGGTCATCTTGATTTCTGGCGGTTGAAGGTACTGGAGTGGAGGGAGGGCTACGTTGCATCTTCGAACTTCTGGAAAATGGGCTGTTGTCACCCATTGTTAACTCGATGGAAACACTATGAGTCCATTTTTATTTGCACTGCCCGATCACGTGTGACACAGATCGTGAGAATCGAGGTCAATATTTAATTCGTACGATTTTAAATTGCAAAGTAATAGGTAATAACACGACTGTTTGCCTCGACGGATTAATGAATAATGTTTTAACTTATCCGCAAACCTAACAGGAAATTTGGACGCATTGCGCATTATCAATGTGCATAACTAGCAAAACACACGAACTGGCAACTATTTATTTAAAACGTCATCGCACGCGGCATGGCGGGTTGGAAAAGCGGCGGCGGTAATGTGCATCGAGTATCAACTTATCATTATGACTTGGCAAAAATATCTTACTAGATCCCAAATCCTCCGTCTTACTTGCACGGGCTTAGGCCCGTCAAAATAAAGAATTTTTCTGTGTGTTATAAATAAATAAATAAATATCTTGGGACATCTTACACAAATCAACCTAGTCCCAAGGTAAGCTCAATTAAGGCTTGTGATGTGGGTACTAGGCGACGATATATATAATAGATAGATACATATACATACTTAAATACATAGACAACCATGACCAAGGAACAAATATTTGTGATAAATAAATACACAAATAATGCCTTCGCCGGGATTCGAACCCGGAACCTCCAGCTTCGTAGGCAGGGTTACTACCAACTAGGCTACGGAGGCTGACAAATTTGTCGAATGTTTTAAATTATGTCTGGGAAACGTGATAAAATTACAAAGTAGCACAGAAACTTTCTTTATTGAGGCGTATTTCAAAATTTTAAATCAACTTTATCTACACAAATATCGTTAAGTGCTCTAAAATGCGTCCAGAAACAATAGACAATGACCAGCATTACCCACCATCAGAACTTGGCACATACATAAAGTTAACATTATATACGATTTTTCCGGAGGTTATGAGTTTTAAATTTGGAACAGCTGTCAGATTCAAGTGGGGTGCCTATTCTGGTATCTATAAATATTCAGCCAGTCATCAACACAATAAGTTAATTCAGTATATTTTTTAGTAACAATCGGACGATATTTTCATATCGAGTGACACAAGAATAGGGACATCATTCGATTGTCTATGATTTAAAAAAAATACAGAAATTCAAATCGGTGCCATTCCTGCCTTTTGTTTATTGCCTTACAAGTGAAAAATTGTGAAAAGTTGTAAATACTTTGTGATAATACTGATAATTATTTGATAATGAGTGGCAGTGACTCGGATAACGATATGAGCACTCCGCCGGACATACTCAATGCAGCTATGACAGCAACTAACAACCTGTTGCCGCAAAAGTCGAGAGCCAAGTATGAGAAGGCTCTGTTTCTGAACGCATCTTAGAGCACTTATGATATGTGTGTAGATAAAGTAGTGTATGCAACTATACGTAATCAGGCATTACGTACAGTTGCATAAACTACTATTATGTACAATGATTGGAATCAAAAAAACATACCTAATTAATGGAGTCCATTTCTCATGCTTATTAATTAATTTACATGAATGTTTCCTTCGATATTTCCCATCACAAGTTTTCACTTTTAAGTTCATCAAAATGCTCTTATTATTGGACTTGGGCCTCTTCAACGTATACTCGCCGTTTCACCTCACCCCACAAAAAAGTCACACTGGGTCAAATCTGTTGACCTGGCTGGTCATAACACTGGCATTTTCCAGGCGGGGCACACTTTGTTCAGCGTTAGAGTTTACTCTATACATAAAGCATTTTATCACGCTCACATGATGCTCCAGTACATCATGAATCAGGCGCCGAGCGCCTACTTTACGTATCGAGTAAACGCTAACTTAATCGTTACTTGCCAAATCATGACACTTGCCTTTTTCTTTGGCTTGTTAATCTCGCAACCATACTTATATTTATACAATCATATTTTTTCAGTTGAATATTGAAATACAGTTGAAGATTGGGAAGATACTTCAGCGGAAAGAACCTAATGAAAATGTAACGGAACACGTTTCAAGAAAATGGTATTGAACTTGGTGACAAGAAACATTCATATATTTTTAATGAAGTACAATGTTTATATACTATTTAATTTTCGACATTATTATGAGCTGTGTTTTGCCGAATAAATATTGTTACTGAATACAAGTGATGAAAGTGAGCATTTTCTACATGAGTGTCGGCGATCGAAACCGACAAGAGTTAAAGAGGTCTACATTTCAACACCAACATCAAACTATATTATGCGAATGCATTATGCGAGAAAATATCTGCATACAGTACCAACCAGACTGTGCAGAAAAATAGGGGATAGTGGGGTACAGTGAATAAAGGTGCACTGTGGTAATTTTGCATTAGCTTTATTTATCGCTTTAATAATCCGGTATTCTTTTTTTACGAATTTGCTCATCTGTGTGATACTAATATTGGAGTAACTAAATAACGGAAGATACTTTCAATTATACCTGAAAAGTCTTGTTCTTGGTTTTTTTACCTCAAACTAGGAACTGTTCTGTGATTTTTGATTGAAGAGGTAACTTTAGTTCACTTTTTTATAATGAAAATGATTTTAAAGCTACATGTAAATTATATACTTGTGCTGGAAAATGTGTCCTCTAAGGAATAGGTGGGACAATAAGGTATGTAGAAAATTACAAATAAAAATAACACCACTACAACATTTGTAAAAAAAAGGGATCCACTGTACCCCACTCTCCTCTACTATGAAAATTCAGTCTTGCACTCGCGCAGAAAAATATCACATTCTGTGGAGTGAAGTTCAGGTAGAGTTCTTATGAAAACTGTCACCACTCTTAGTAACCTCGTATGTCACTATTGAATCGGAACTGAGATACGTACGCACTTTTATATAGGAGTATCTTAAAGTCCGTTGGCTCAACTGCTACTTTTATTCCTATGTAAAATAAGAGTGACAGCTGGTAACCACAGTTACCAAAAGCTATTGAGTGGCTTTTATGGATCGAATATTCGCTGTATCGAAAATCGTAGAAATAATGTATCCTAAAATCAAAATTAATGTTTCGATTGGACAATCGACGTATATTTGTGACCGAGATTGTCATCCCATAATCTCGGTCACAAATATACGTTGGCTCGACTGCTACCGGATCGAATATTCGCTGGGTCGAAAAGTGTATAAACGAGATCATAATTGTAATTGGTTACCGGCGCAAACATCACACTTGTAAACAAAATGTAAAAATTGTCTCACTTGTACTCTGTTTGGTTAGGTATTTTAAAAAGGTAAAAAATCTTGCACTATCTTTTTATTGAAAAATGCATTTAAAAATCCAAACTAGGTACTTAATGAATCAAAACAATGTAAATCACTGTATTCCTTTGTTATATTACGTATATTTGGTAAAACTTATTTTCTACTTGTAGTTTCAATAAAAAGATACTGCAAGATTGTTTACCTTTTTTTAAATATCTAACCAAACAGAGTATAGAATATAGAGCAAGAATATATTATGTATATAAAAACTATAATATGTATGTGTCAACCATTCGGCAACCCATTCTCTCGATTACATCGTTAATAGTAGCCCCAAACTTTGGTATTAGGTACTATTCGTCATGTATTTACTGAAGTATTCCTACATGGATATAAAACAATTTGTACATAGCACAGACGTTGATACAAGAACAGACGAGGCTATGAACTTTCGATACTCAACAGATTGAAACCTATGTTTTAGCTATGCATATATTTAGGCCACCAATATTTAAATTTAGCGAATATTAGTTCTCAGCAGAAGAGTACAGAAGAGTAGGTAGGTACTGTAGCCGTGCCATGAGCTGGAAAGTAAAGGATACGTAATTACGTAAGGTTTTACTCGATACGTGCATTTTATCGTGCTCGCGCTTACAAATAGGAGCGAGCGCGATGGCCTGCTCAACGTATTTAATAAAACCTAATGTTACCGATACTTGTAAAGTCATGGTACGGCTACTGTTTATTATATTTACTGTATCGTTGGCCAGTAAGTTAGGGTTTTCGATCTTTTGCAGGCAACGCTATATAGGCGTGTGGTCCAAACAGCTGTCAGATTCATAGGCACTGAACATGAAATATCTAAATTCTAATTGTATTTGGAGGTAACCGTTATAATGGCGGGACCGGATCCTGAATTCGATCGATTCATATTGCATTATTTAGTACTGAATTTGTACTATTTAGTACTTGTTGTAAAAAAAATTGTACCTCTTCTATTTCAAAGTTATATTCAATCAGTCTGGTCCCGCCATTATAACGTTATAATGGCGGAACCAAATCCTGAATTCGATCGATTCATATTGCAATATTTATTTAGTACTGAATTTGTACTTTTTGGTACCTGTTGTAAAAAATAATACCTCTTCCATTTCAAAATTATACTTCAAACAGTCTGGTCCCGCCATTATAACGTTATAATGGTGGGACTAGGTCCTGAATTCTGTCCATATTCTGTCGATTCATATTGCATTATTTAGTACTGAATTAGTACTATTTGGTATTGATACCTCTTGTAAAAAAATTAGTACCTCTTCCATTTTAAAATTATATTTCAAATAGTCTGCTTCATCTGGCGGAACCAGACTATTTCAAATATAATTTTGGAATGAAAGAAGTACAATTTTTTTTACAACAGGTACCAAATAGTACAAATTCAGTAAGTACTAAATGATGCAATATGAATCGACAGAATATGGACAGAATTCAGGACCTGGTTCCGCCATTATAACGTTATAATGGCGGGACCAGACTATTTGAAGTATAATTTCAAAATGTCTCGCCATTATCGTTATAATTACATTTGGATCGTTACATTTGGAGTTTATTAATTTCATAAATGTATGACGACTAGAAAACGGTCGCCGAACTGAAGATTGGGCCCTAAAACAGGAACTCAAAATGACTGACACTAAACAAAATTACTAGAACTTTGTTCATTTCATCCTTTAGTAGATTGGCTACCAAACCAGCTTCGAAATGGGATTAAAATCCCAATAGGTAACTGGCTTTAAATCGGGACTTATCATTACCGGTTTGTAACCAGGTTTGTACCAAATCCAGATACGAGATGGGAAAGTTAGTCCCATTTCATCCTACCAGACGGGAAACTATATTTCCCATTTGGCAGCCAGCTATCAAATCCGAATACCAAACGGTAAGTACTAAAGGCATTTCATGGGAATTGACTCGGAAACGTTTATTTATTTTAGAAAACATTATTCCTTATGTAATGGTTTTAAGAATAAATAAACCACAAAATATATAGAAAATTCAATTCCCGTATTTATTTTGACAGTTTGTTGGTCCTTACGCCATATCACCGCCCCAGTGTCAGAAAAAAATATTAAAAACCCTCACTGAGGAAGCGGCAGTGTGAACAGCCAACGATCATCTACATATATATGTATAGGTATATTTGTTAATTTTACTGACATAGGATCTATATCTACTCTTTGTTTAGTGAGCGAGAAAAAAGTCGACAAATCATCCCTTACTCGCCTCCTGTGGAACCAGTAACCGTACCATGAGCTGCCCCTGCGTTATTAACGCGGACTTACATAGGTGCTTTCTATACGGGTGGCTCGCCCCAAGACGCGATTACGGGCGGGATGGAAAGTAAGTCCGCGTTAAAAACGCAGCGGCAGCTTATGGTAAGCACACAGTGCCTGAAAGTATCCTTTCCCTCTCTAGTACGTTTTGTAGATACTAGGTTCAAGAAGTACCTACCTACCTACCTTCAACAATTTATAATAATACATTCTGTTGCAATGCTATCAGACAAACATCTACAGCTAGGAAAACAGCCACTATCAACCATTTGACCATTGCCGTCGGCTATACTAAATAGGTGGCCAAGAAACAAATACCTACATTCCCGTGAGGTTGGAATACAGAGTCCCTCTAGAAGGTTTTTAAATGTTTCAGAGCGGTCGATAATAGTACATTGTGCATCTAGGGAGGTAAGTACAGTATCACTAACGAGAGTGTTAGAAGCCCGACGCCGTAGGCGGAGGGCTTTTGATGACTCGAGTTAGTAGGTATGCCTCTTACCGATTGTGATGCATACAATGTTTTTTACAACACTTGCAGACAAAGAATATGTTATGAGACGAAATATTGGTATTCCCTAAGGAATTTCACTTTTCTATTACTCCCACTGCAATATGCACAAGCAATGGCGCGCTTAGAAAGCAAATGTGATGAAAAATGTTGAAACCGCGTAAAATAGTAGGTATTAGCTACTGTAACATGCCTAGGTAGTAGGTACTTCTGAAACATGAACTAAACTCTAGGGGGTCTAACTACACTGCATCCTAATACTCCTGAAACCTCTCTGACAACGGAAATACAGCACCTTGTTTATATGGTATAAAGCATCCGAAAATTGAGCGTCCAGCTGTTCGCCTGTGTCTGGAAAATCTTCGTTGCGTTTGTATTTAAGTAAGTACTCGTACCTAACCTACTTTTAATTGATATCGGACAATCTAATTAGCATCTTATGGGATGGTAGGCGAAAATGTAGGTAAACTTAGACAGGATAACACGATCCTTACATATTATGTAATGTAAAATGTTAGTTGGAGACTAACATAGTAGGTATGTAGGCTAACATTTAGTAATATAAATGTTACTCCAACAAGGTCTAAAATCTAAATGTCCGATAAACCACTAGTACATCATCAGTATCGTAGTTGGTAATAAAGCAAGTCGGCAAATGTCCATCAGATCATTCAATTTGGTCTACTACTACGTGTCTAATGAATATATTTCTTCAATCTTCTAACTCCATAGAACTACCCAAAATACCTACACATTTTATTACTTATTATACTTGAGGCCCTAGCACATCTTGTACAACAATATTGGCAGCAATTTGTGACCTGCTCGCAACTTCTCATCTCTTTTGAATCAATGTAATCAAAAAGGGACGGGTAGCCGCGACAAGGTTCCTGTCATGCACGATATGTGCTAGTGCCATTGATCAAGTATAATACTATGAATTTCTTAGGTCAATCTATACTCGTAATTATATTGCCACATTGTTCCTAGCGAATAGAGACCCGCTGCGGTAAATACTAGTGTTTTGGGACATAAGTAACTTTCTTTGATAACTTTTTTATTTACCAGTAAGTAGCTGTACCAAAAAATATAATACTCTAAAGAGTTGTACATAACGGCGACGGATAGGTATTACCCGAAGAGTACGGGTATAACTTCTTTACTACAGCTGTTGTTATATCTGTACAGTTAAAAGTAGGGATTTTAATACCAAACCAACAGTTGGTTTTGCTTCACAAAACTACAATACAATATAAAGTCATTTCCTAATTGGCGCCCTCTAGTTAGAACTTAGACCATTTAGAAAAGCTGTTCTTTTAACTGGCGCCATCTAGTTTATTGATGAGTAATGATTGTACAACTGACATTGGGTACTGACGGGAGGTGTAGTAGTGTGCGTTACAGGGTAAAATTACATAATTTTCTAGTTTTTGCATTATTGCGATTTAGAAGAACAGTATTTTGTGCAGGTTGCTATCAATTTGTACATTAG
Organism: Thaumatotibia leucotreta; assembly: GCA_025490895.1. Lineage (NCBI taxonomy): Eukaryota > Metazoa > Arthropoda > Insecta > Lepidoptera > Tortricidae > Thaumatotibia > Thaumatotibia leucotreta. Next base: position 43,777 of record JALPQI010001957.1, read on the forward strand.
ATTTTTTGCTCCTTGCGCGTATCTCAAAACATGTTAACTCTGATCTTCGGTTTAGCAGAAAATGACGAAAATATGGTGTTTGTGCAATTGTAGCGCCATCTTTTAGCAGATAAGCGGCAGGGATAGGGTCGAATCCACCTTAACGTATTTATCACTCTATAGTCTATACATAAAAGTAACCTAGGTATAATACTTAAAGCATATATCATGCTCCAATCTCATAAAATAAATCGACCTTTTCCCACAGTAAGCTCAAAGCTCAAGGCAGCGATATGTTTAAAAGATATAATATTAGGGGTTCCAGTCGAGTGCAAAAACTTAATTAGACATATGTAAACTATTTTAGGAGTATTCCATGAAAACATCTACTTTTTTTCGCTTAAGTGTCACTATGGTAGCTACCCTTATAAAATGTGCTAGCTGCTAGGAAACCCTGTCAATCTTAAGGGTGCGGCTCCACTGACGCGGAGCGGAGCGGTGCTGTGCAAAATTGACCAATTACATTCTTCAAATTCGTATTCGAAACACTGTGATGCGGTCTCATTGGCCGAGCTCCCACAGCTCCGCTCCGCTCCGCGTCAGTGGAGTGGAGCCGCACCCTAAAGCCTAGACATGGTATTATCATACCGTAACTCAGCTTACTTAATTAATTTAATCCGCACAATCCGGGTGGTATACAAGGTATGTTATGTTTGTCTATCTTTTGTTTCATATCGACGACTCCTTTGCTCAAAGGTTAACTGGAAGAGATCCCTTACAGGGATAAGTTCGCCTTTGTACCTGTGATTTTTTTTGTAAAAATGTGTATTTTTGCCTGTGTTTTTGTACAATAAAGAATTTACATACATACATACATACATTAATTTCTCAAAAGTATTGAATATACAGTACGACACGTGACACGTGTCCATGGAATGCCCGTTTACTAAAACTTAACCTTTTTACGGGATTACTCGTAAACTTTGAGCAACATTGTGTAAAGGCTGGTTCACACGGTCGCGTTAACTGCCGAAAACCAACAATACTTGCCAGTTATTAACAACACAAACAGTAATGATTTATGCAATTGATTAGTCTGAGACTCAATTTTTTTATATAATAAACAATATCAAAGAACATGTGGTACACACTTTGCTATAACCTGAGATCATTAATATCATTGTCACTAACAATAGTTAATTCAATATTTCTAATTAAGTTTTTATTTTTACCTTAAGTATTTATTCACAGATCATAATATAATATCAGACTGAACTATAATAAAAGCTATAAAATATCTCTGCAATTTTGTCATATCACTCATTGGAAACTTTCTGAAAACTTAATAATAAGAGTGTATAATCATGACTTTTTGTTATAATAGTTATAATGTTTATCTGATATATACATATGTATTTTTTTAATGTTTTATTAATTACAGCCTGCTTTAGATAGTCTGCCAAGATCTGAGATAATACCTAAACACTCATGGCCTGCCCCAGGCAGTCTGCCCCAAGGGCCTGCTCTGGACAGTCTGCCAAGATCTGAAATTACCTGAACACTCATGGCCTGCTCTAGACAGTCTGCCCCAAGGGCCTGCTCTAGACAGTCTGCCAAGATCTGAAATTACCTGAACACTCATAGCCTGCTCTAGACAGTCTGCCCCAAGGGCCTGCTCTAGACAGTCTGCCAAGATCTGAAATTACCTGAACACTCATGGCCTGCTCTAGACAGTCTGCCCTAAGGGCCTGCTCTAGACAGTCTGCCAAGATCTGAAATTACCTGAACACTCATGGCCTGCTCTAGACAGTCTGCCCCAAGGGCCTGCTCTAGACAGTCTGCCAAGATCTGAAATTACCTGAACACTCATTTTCTGCTCTAGACAGTCTGCCCCAAGGGCCTGCTCTAGACAGTCTGCCAAGATCTGAAATTACCTGAACACTCATTTTCTGCTCTAGACAGTCTGCCCCAAGGGCCTGCTCTAGACAGTCTGCCAAGATCTGAAATTACCTGAACACTCATGGCCTGCTCTAGACAGTCTGCCCCAAGGGCCTGCTCTAGACAGTCTGCCAACATCTAAAATTATCTGAACACTCATGCCCTGCTCTAGACAGTCTGCCTCAACGGCCTACTCTAGACAGTCTGCCAACATCTAAAATTATCTGAACACTCATGGCCTGCTCTAGACAGTCTGCCTCAACGGCCTGCTCTAGACAGTCTGCCAACATCTAAAATTATCTGAACACTCATGGCCTGCTCTAGACAGTCTGCCTCAACGGCCTGCTCTAGACAGTCTGCCAACATCTAAAATTATCTTAAACACTCATGGCCTGCTCTAGACAGTCTGCCTCAACGGCCTGCTCTAGACAGTCTGCCAACATCTAAAATTATTTGAACACTCATGGCCTGCTCTAGACAGTCTGCCAACATCTAAAATTATCTGAACACTCATGGCCTGCTCTAGACAGTCTGCCTCAACGGCCTGCTCTAGACAGTCTGCCAACATCTAAAATTATCTGAACACTCATGGCCTGCTCTAGACAGTCTGCCTCAACGGCCTGCTCTAGACAGTCTGCCAACATCTAAAATTATCTGAACACTCATGGCCTGCTCTAGACAGTCTGCCTCAACGGCCTGCTCTAGACAGTCTGCCAACATCTAAAATTATCTGAACACTCATGGCCTGCTCTAGACAGTCTGCCTCAACGGCCTGCTCTAGACAGTCTGCCAACATCTATAATTACCTGAATACTCATGGCCTGCTCTAGACAGTCTACCTCAACGGCCTGCTCTAGACAGTCTGCCAACATCTATAATTACCTGAATACTCATGGCCTGCTCTAGACAGTCTGCCTCAACGGCCTGCTCTAGACAGTCTGCCAAGATCTGAAGTTACCCGAACACTCGTGGCCTGCTCTAGACAGTCTGCCTCAACGGCCTGCTCTAGACAGTCTGCCAAGATCTGAATACTCATGGCCTGCTCTAGACAGTCTGCCTTCACGGCCTGCTCTAGACAGTCTGCCAAGATCTGAAATTACAAGAACACTTATAGTACTTATAGCTTATTCCCAGAACTTTGGTTACATACCTCTTTAATTTTATATAAATATCAGTTCTCACTATTTAAGTTTTTGATATTTAAGGAAATTTCAAACACAATGTATTTATTGTTTTATATGAATATGAATAAACTGAATTGAATAATTGTTGTATTACATTAGTTATCTAATTATCACATTACAAATACCAGAAAAATATTGTTTAAATGTAAATGTGTCACAATTATCTCTGGATACAGGCTACATCAGTTATCTAACTGCCTGCCTGCTTATTAAATAAATAATAAATAAATAAAAATAATAAAGACATGAACAGAATACTCATCTTTATCGGTAAATTCCCTTCTCTCGCTATGTTTACCCATGCCTGTCCAATAACTAAATCAAAGTCATTTCTTATATCTCTTCAGACGGTAACTTATCAACTTCCATACAATATCTCCTTTTAATATATCACTGTAATTTCACATCAGTGCAGTAAATTGATTTTTTTCATAGCAATATAACTCTAGACTCATTGTATCTTATCCTTTTAGACAGCATTTCAGTCAGTAGCTCAGCATAATCATCACTATTTGGAAATGAACTCATCGATTTCTGTTTCCATTCACACCAAGAAAATAGCATAGTGGGCAGAGTCTGATTCATTTAACTGATTCTCACTATTGCCATCGTATTGTAGAGGTGAAATATCATCAGCAGTGCGCTGCTCAAGCAAAAACGGCGTACGAGCACTACCTTCTCGATAACTTCGTCTTGTGGAATCTTCATCGCGTTTTGAACACCTTTAAAAACGAACATAACAAGATGTTCACGTTTTCGTTTCCTTGATCGTGATCTGCTGTCTTCATCAGTGTCTTTATCGTTACTGTTATTCATATTTGGTGTTCGTATTTCTTCGTATTATCGGTTCAGTTACTTTAGTACACAAAAAGGCGAATTTCCGAGCGAGTTGACACGTGAATTGTTTTTTTCCCCTCACTAGCTCGTAAAGCGCTCGTTTATCCTTTAATACGAGCGGGTAAAAACGCTTTTTACACACTTGTGAATAAAGTAATTTGACATTTCTCTAATTCCTATAGCCCCCTACTGCCTAGTATAAGTGGATCTGTATGACCGTAGTAAACATGCGCAATCGGAGCTCACATGTTAAATTGGTCGTTTCTCATGTGCCTTTGTAAGCCATTGGCAATATTTAAATTCCATAAGTAACTATATTCTACGATACGTTTCGACATTGAGTTTTCAATAGTTTCTTAAAGTTAATTTACATTTGGATGAGATTTGTAATCATATTTCCTCGCGATAGTGAGGGGAAAAAAGTTGTATTACACTTGGCGGCAAAGTTTGTTCAACTCTCGTGCCTTGAGACCTTCGCAATGCTCAAGATTCCAGTTTTTGAACCACTCGCTACGCTCGTGGCTCAATTTTGGAATCTTTCGCTAGCTCAGGTCTCAATATTGGCACGACAGTTAAACAACAACTTTGCCCCCTTGTATAATAAATAACTAATTCCACTTCTGAACTATAGAAATCAAACTAAGAAGTGTAGGCTTTCTTGTTTAATAACAATTAACATAAATTATCTTAAGTATAATTACTACCAAAGTCCTATTTTCTCACTCCCTCCAAAACCAGAATCTGACAGTACTTTTTAAAAAGTTATCATGACCACAGACAAGAACCAGAGAGTTTAGGCTAAGTGCATACATTATCATATCAATATAAGGCCATAAACATAATATAAGTATGATGTTTCTTACAATCATTCGAATCCACTTCCTACTAAACGACCTAAACGTACACACAATGTCTTCAAACATGCTGCCAATGTACAGTCACCATCAGATATACAACGTGTTACACGACACGAGCCACTGAAAACCTTGAACGGGGCGATTTGGTAGGTTATACTGAATAAATTTTACTATGGAGCTAACCCCGATTATTGGATTTCGCTGCGACCATATATAACATGGAGGTCTAACGCCAGCTCAAAAATGCCCCCAAAAGCAATTGTTCAATTGTGCCAAGATGGGCAGGACATAGGGCTTTTCTTAACACCGCGCATGTTTTGACGCAACATCTTCGACAAATGTTTATAGAACATAGCCAATCAAAACTTTGACGGACCAATCACAACTATTTTTAAATGGCGGCTTAAGTTTTTGTAGGTTGATATTGACATTCATTACCGTGATGCATTGAAGAGGGGGTGACACTTGTTAACTAAAAGTCAGGACCGTTTTTGAAAGGCAATTTAATATGGCGTGCGGCTTCCATGTTTTATTTGTTCGTAGGGATTTCGTGATTGGCCCCATAGTAAAACTTGTTCAGTATAGCCTACTAAATGACCCCGTTCAAGGTTTTCAGTGGCTCGTGTAACATCCTGTATTGTTGCGCCCGGAGCGCTCAAAAATATCTGAACACGGCTCTATCGTTATGGCAATAGAGGCGTGTTCAGATATTTTTGAACTCTCCGGACGCTACGATATGTCTGATGGTGACTGTATGTGTCAACACTTAAATCCCTTAGTCGACTCTTCAGGAGGAGTTGGGGTGGTGACACATTTCTTACTGCCGTCACCACACTGCTGGTACGCTCAACTGAGGCAAATATTATACTTGAACGTAGAAAACAATTATGAAGGTGCATGCAGACCAAAAGAGCATTCGCTGTTCTTTCCCCCTACTCCATGAAATTCGATCGTTACACGAAAGGTAATTCGTTGATTTCGTAGAATGGGGGATAGAACAGCGAATGCTCTTTTGGTCTGCATGCGCCTTGACAAAGCACCAAATGACTGCACACGTATCTTGTGTGTCGTGGTTAAAGGATACATCAAAAGGTACGCGGTGACATCAAAAGGTACCACCCAGGTAGCAAATCGTCGTGAGGTCAACGGTGTCGTAATTAAAGACAATACAAGGAATCGAGATTGCAAGGTACCGAGAATTAACAATGTAATTGCCGTTTTACGATTACTTGTATAACGATTGTTATTATGATTGCAGCTACATTCATTCTTTGATTACTTATGGCTTGTCAGGTCATTTTAAGTATTTTTCATCACACTTGCTGTCCAAGCGCGCCATTGCTTGCATGCGTAGCGGGAGTAATAGATAAGTGAAACTCCCTAGGGAGTACTATAAATTTCAGTACGTCATAGAATAATATTTTGTCTTTATTTTTTTGTCCGCAAGTGTGATGAAAATCATTGTATGCATCACTGTCGGTAAGCAGAATAATATAATATAACTCGAGTCATTAAAAGCCTTCTAACACTCTCGTTAGTAATTCCGTACTTACCTCCCTTGATGCACAATGTACTATTAGGGTTCCGTAGTAAACTAGGAACCCTTCTAGTCTCGCTATGTCCGTCTTTCCGTCTGTCTGCTGTTCGTAGCATAGCTCAGTGACCGTTAGTACTAGAAATTTGAAATTTCGTATAGATACAAGTACATATTAATCAGTAATCACGCCATTTTTTCATTTACTAAAAAAATACCTTAATTCCCACCGATTGATTTGTTGAGCTTTCACATTTCAAGAAAATCTCCCCTCAGCCATAGAAACAACAGTGTACATATTTTATTATTTTCAAAATTGCATCTTCACTACATACTTAGTATAAAATAAAGTCAGTTTTTCTGCCCTTTTTGTACGCTTAAATCTTTAAAACTACGCAACGGATTTTGATAAGATTTTTTTTTAATAGGTAAGAGTAATTCAAGAGGAAGGTTTTTATGTAGGTATAGTACCCGTGCGCAGCCGTAGTAGGTCGTTAGTTTTTTATAAGCATACCTGGGATAACTCGGGGCATTTATACGAAAGTGATGTAGCAAAATATTTTATCGACTAAAAATATATCGATGTTATTGTAAATGACAACATCAAAATGTTATTCGACATAAATAAATATTAGTTACTTACTCTTCAATTAAAATAAAAAATAAGTTTAAACGGGTAGTTACGCGTTTATTTTAAATTAGTTTTCAAAATATACAATTAATATTAAAATATCAATATTTAAATTGTAATTTTGATTAAAATGACATCTGCATACAAGAGGCCCGATATCAGATATGACATCGAACCTCTGTACTGTAATCGATAATGTCCAATAAGCACATATTTTATTATAATTATATCGGCATCTTTTTAATCGATATCAAATCCCTATAACTTGCCCCCAGTTATCCCAGGTATGTTTATAAGAATCTAAGTAAACCAGGGGCCAAAATAAAGAAATAAAAAGCTGTTCAATCCGTCTCTGGTCCATAGGTACACATAGTTAATAAGAGGCCTACGTCCTGCAGACAGACTGATGATGTGATATGTATTTTTATACACTTACTATACTATACCTACATATCTTGATCATGAATAGCCTCTGTAGTAAGCAACTGCGATATGCAAATTACACCGGAATGTCATTGTACTGTTGTGAAGTAATGCGACGAAATGTTTCCTTTACCGTATTTTCACACGGTCGCTGCAGTCACTGGCGTTGCAGGTGCAATGCTAATGCCATGCAGGTCATTCAAATGTGCCATGTATGGAAGAATGGGATAATTTCTCCTGAAATCATTTATTATAACCGTTCTTCATATTGGCCGTGTGGTGACGGCAGTAAGAATACATTTTGTCACCACCCCAACTCTTCTTGCGGGTGTCGTAAGTCGACTAAGGGATTGAAGTGTCACTGACCATTATTTGATAAAGAATTGATGATGGGCAGCAGCGTCATCATAGTGGACACATTACTGCGATAGCCAATCCGCTTCCCCAGCTTGGTGATTATGGGTATTTGCCTCCTAATGCATCTATACGCATAGTTTATAGGAGAGGCCTACGTCCAGCAGTGGATAGGCTTATGATGTACACGTCCACTGCTTCGCATCGATCTTGCGCAGCCCCACATCCAATCTCTCTTTGTTTAACTTACCTCAATTATTTTGCTCTTTATTTCTAATTACGGACTTTAGTCTATTACGATATTAATGATCTTTAACGTAATTTATAAGTTATAACACAAGTGGTCTACATATAAAAAATTAAGTCCGTCAATAAATATGCATGATATTTATTAACGCTAATAAGAAATAACCCAATAATTAGATTCGCTTGCATTGCATAAAACATAACCTCTAAATTGCCGGAAAGCGCGCGGATTTTGATTGTTTTGCCCACCGGTCGTTGACCAAGTCATATGACATACATACACATAATATGACATAACATGCGTGTGCGCACAGGACCCGCCATCTAGCGACATGAACTGGCAACTGGTAGACTTGTGACCGAAACGCACCGATGCGTGTGGTTACATTTGTAGTCATTGTAGTTTGTAGAAATTTAAATAGATGGCGCTGTCATCAATATACTAATTATTTTGTTTTTTTTACAGGTAAGAAATTGGGGTGCGAGGATTTGTGTTCTGGTAAATATGTGAAGTCAATAATATGTAGATATTTATTGTAATGATGACGATCGAAGCATTGTAACAGATTTTTATTTTATTTTTCTCGTGTTAATTACAATATTTCAAAATCTCGTTTAATACTATATTCATAATTGTAATGCGTCCCAGTTATGAAATAAGTTTAAAAAGATGCAAGTATGTTCAATTGTTCACCTATTATCTTCACGGATATCTAAATATAGAAGCTAATTAAACGAATCAACTTATCAAAATGCGAAGAAAAGTGTAATCAATAATCAAAAGATGCACTTTTGACGTCACACGAGTTTCCTCCCTCTGAACTGATAATATATACCGTCTTATCTCTTAAATCGGCTTCTTAGATAATGTATCGGGAAGATTACTTCATGTATATATGTTTTTTATGGACTTTAAGTAGTATGATGCCGCGTTAGCTCACCGTGTCACGTAGGCAAATAAATGCCCTAAACTTAGTGTTTACGAGTATATGTGAAACTTTAGGGCTAAAGATAGGTATTGAAATATTAGTCAAAAGATAAGAGGTAGCTGTGGTAGTGAAATGCTTGTGTTACGTTTTTGCGTGTGATAAAAAAGGTTTTTTTCTTGATTGGGAACCTACAAATTATATGTAAGTAATGTTATGATTTTATTGCCAGTAAAAAGAAACGATGACAGTGCTATATGCTTCTTATTACAATTTACATAATATATGTATGTGAGTGATTAATAGCAGATAAACATGGTAAATAAATAGAGTGATTTTACATATTTTCGATTTGAAGATTTAACGAGTATCTCTATCATAAAAATCTCATGATTTATATTTATGATATTATAAATTAAAATTGCTACTAGACAAGTTCAGACAAGTTCATAAATATGTATACAATTATGCGTGTTATTCCAATGCAATAAGGACAAAAAGGTATATCTGAAGTCGACTGTACAATGATTAATAGGTTACAATTGAAAACTGTACAAGGTAAAAACAGAAGGTGACGAGACGACCTAAATGTTGGTAAAAAACTTGTTTATTGAGGAGTTATTAATGACATGTTATATTAAATAAATCGTTTGAGGTTCGGTAGTCCATGTTAGTAGGTCGGTAGGCTTTTTTGTAATCTACAGGCAAACAAGCTTGCGAACCGCTTGCGGCCCCCTATTCCTTCGTCAGACCATATACATGACATCTTTATTTATTTATTTTATTTTTATTCCAATAACTTTCCCAGCACTTTGAAACCAAAGCTACTAAAAATGTACATCAATTATATACAATTGAAACACTCATTTTTGAGCGACGATCTGACGTAAATCTGAAGATTGTCCCGGAACTGCCATCCATAACCGGAAAGCGGGTTAAAAAAAAATCGGAACATCCGTTTAAGTAAAACATGAGGAATTGCCTGTGTGAACGGAAAAAGAGATTAAGGCTACACACCGCTTGCTGGTGACACGTACGTGCACGGTACGCAAGCGGTTTGCCATCTAATATGACATTTAAATAATATGCTACAACGGGCACGGTGGCTCGGTCTTTAGGGTTAAATTAAAGTTGCTAATTAGGCTTATATGTAAGTGTGTTTATTTCTTACAATCCTTCTCTTTCTCTTTCAATATTTCAGCTGTGATGGAGTTTATTGCACTTAGGTCCAGCATTTGTCTTGGTTTGTCTCGCTTCAACACTGCCACCTGAAGGACGGTATACAACGTGCCCATGAATAAATAAATAAATATTTTTGGACATCTTTACACAAATCGACCTAGTCCCACGGTAAGCTCAATTAAGGCTTGTGATGTGGATACCAGGCGACGATATATATAATAGATATATACATATAGATACTTAAATACATAGACAGCCATGACCAAGGAACAAATATTTTTGATAAATAAATACACAAATATTGCCCTCGCCGGGATTTGAACCCGGAACCTCCAGCTTCGTAGGCAGGGTCACTACCAACTAGGCTACGGAGGCTGACAAAGGGAAGGATGTTAGCTGCGACCATATAAAACATGGACGCCTAACGCCAGCTCAAAAATGCCCCCAAAACAATTGTTCAATTGTGCCAAGATGGGCAGGACATAGCGCTTTTCGTGTCACCGCGCATATTTCGGCGCAACATCTTTGACAAATGTTTATTGAATATCGCCAATCAAAACTTTGATGGACCAATCACAACTATTTATAAATGGCGGTTTAAGTTTTTATAGGTTGACATTCTAATTCATTGCCGTCATGCATGGAACAAGGGGTGACACTTGTCAACTAAAATTCAGGACCGTTTTTGAAAGGCAGTTTAGTATGGCGTGCGGCTTCCATGTTTTATTTGTTCGTAGGATGTTAGTGAACTTACCTCCAAACGCCTGTGTTCTATCCCCTGCACCTCCAGCAGCGCCCTGAGGGCCAGCTTGATGGCACCCTCGTCCGTAGCCACCGTCTCCGGTCTGTAGTTCTTCTCCAGGTATTCCAGGACTGTTCCGTCCCATCTGCCTGCTGAGCAAGCCTGAAAAAGGAGAACTAATTACAAAACTTTGTTTTCTCCTCTTCTTAGTTGGCATCTTCATTTCTGAACGTCGCGTCTAGCCTTTATTACCGTTTGGTAGCCAAAGTTTCGTAAACAGCTTCCAAATGGGAATAAAATCCCAATAGGTTCATCATCATCATCAGCCTATGATAGTCCACTGCTGGAAGTAGACCTCTCCTAATAACTATGCTTATAAACGCATTAGGAGGTAAATGCCCATATTCGCCACGCTGGGCAAGCGGATTGGCGATCGCAGTAATGTGTCCACTATGATGACGCTGCTGCCCATCATCAATATTTATCAAATAGTGTTCATTGTCACTTGAATCCTTAGTCGACTTTTACGACACCCGCTAGAGCTGTATTCTTACTGCCGTCACCACACGGCACCCCAATAGGTTATTTGGCTTTAAATCGGGACTTATCATTACCGATTTATAACCAGGTTTGTACCAAATCTGGCTTGGCTGGAGTTATTCCCATTTCCTAGCTGCCTGCCAGGCGGGAAAGCATATTTCCCATTTGGCACCCGGCTACCAAATCTAGTTACCAAACGGTACTAAAGGGCGTCTAGCTTGAAGGGTTTCTTGATGTACGATGTTCTTTCAGTGTGTCTGTCCTCGGCGGTCTTTAAAGCTTTAGAAATAGACAAGAAGGTGATTGATTGTATCAGGTCTGACCATCGGGTTGGCGATCGGCCGCGCTTTTTCCATCAACCTGACCACCTATACAAAACTTTAACCTTTATTTTAATTAAGCCTTACTTGAGATCATGAAGGTTACTGCAACAAAGCATTCTTGAGCTTTTCTCAAAAAGTTTGTACTTTCGGACCACGTCTTCGTTATTGATAAAGATTGGTAGGCTGATAGAGTCAATTGGTGCTGAGCAAGATCCACCACATTTCCCAAAATGTCCCAGAATGTTTAGTATGGAAGTTTCCTTTTTTATTAGTTTTATTACCAGATTCCTGTAAATTTTTGGCATCAGACTTACCCTCCTATTCATACATCTCTCTTAACTTAGCAAGCTGCTAAGTATCTTTAGTCCCTTTCGGGCTTATTAATATATGTGTATGAGCGAAAGGTACAAACAATACTTAGCGCCTTGCTACGAGACGTTGGCCTCCTAACTTCTAACAAAGCATACCCGCCACTCATAATACGTCCCCGAAGGATCAGTCTGGAACAGATGCGGGGTTCCATCGCAGTCGAACCCTCCAATGATGCAGGAGATACCGAAAGGCCTTCGTCCGTTCCCTTGCGTGTACTTCTGCTTTAACCCAGCTATGTAGCGCGCGATGTACTCCACGGTCACTGGGTCTTCGACCATGAGGCGGAAGGATTGGCATTCGATTTGGGACCTAGGGAATATGGAATTGTTGAGAAAAACGTAAGCGGTTGGTTCAGTCAGACGCCAGCCATCGTCTACCATTTGGTGGACAGATTGGCAATCTACTTTGGGGCATCCTGAAAATTTTTATAATGTACGTAGAGGGTGCAAGACGTCCAATAAGAAATTATTTAAAAAGTCTGTTGGTTCAAAGACCATCAGGTCTTCCTCCATGAGAAGAAAGATCTGGAAGATTGGAGAATCTCAGAATGTAGAAGCATACAACATGTAAAACTTTAAATAAAATAGCTTTATTTTATGTTTACAAATTCCCAAAATTGTTTATAGCACGCTTTTAGCTCAAATCGCTTACAAAATTGTATAAATTTAGTGTTAACGAACTATGTGTTTTAAAAATAAAATATCGTCGCTCCATATTACCGCCGTTTTAAAGTGGATATTTTACGATCATCAAATTTGGCATTTAGTGGCTCGCAAAAATGTTTATTGGAAACCGGAATGACATCAGACGGCATGGATGCCATTGATAATATTATAAATTTATTTCTGACGGATTAGCATTTTTGTATGACATTTGTTTTAGTTTATTATTTGATGTAAAGTATCAACTCAACGTGATGGTGATAACTTTGTAAGTACACAAGCCCGTCTTTAAGAAGTCTAAAAATGTCCGTGTTTAAAATAAATCGAACTTTCAAGTGGTCGGCAACTAGTAAGCTTATTTAACATCAGCAGAATTGTGACTTGTGAGCCTTCATCATAATCTATGGTGACCACCGGTTTATCATCCGACCCCTTATATCATAAACAGTCTGCATCAATTTATTGCTAATGTAGAATATAACAGAGCAGTTTAATCCACATTTCTGTTACCCTTGAGTATTTGACACAGCTCAAAATTCAGGATTTTAGGAGGCATTACACTTGCTATCAAACCTGGGTACTAACCCTGATGATAGGCATCGCAAACCTTGCAACCAGAACCCTGGCATCAGCTGTCCACCCTGAAAACACCAGCGCCACATGCTCATCCAGCTGGTATATCTTCTTCTCCATCCTGTCTTCCTGCAGCTTGGCCACCGACCGCTTCTCCCCCGCCAGCACCACCACGTTGGGTCCTCGGACCCCCACGGCTGCGAAGCCTCGCTTGACGGCCTCTTGGGCGTATTTGACCTGGAGCAGTTGCCCGTCTGGAGAAAACACCGTCACTGCTCTGTCGTACCGTGACATGCTTTTGAGGAACTCCTCAGATCAAGTGATCTGCTTTGGGTGAAGATTGTAAAAGGAATAAAATAATAAAAATACGTAACAAAAATAATACTTCTTAAAAAGTTGTTATGACATTTGTTATTCTGTCGAAATCTGACAGTGCTCGCAATTATAAATGTAGGTTATGGTAGAAGGTGACAAAAAAGGTGTTAGGTTTATGCTTATTGATAAATAAGGCGACATGCACATTAATCGTGATGTTTACCATATAAGTTATCATATCATAATATCTTCTTTATTTCTTGTAATTTGCTTATTAACGCAAATAACTTCTACAACATTACAGTAGGCACTAATAATCTGCATAATTTTGTTTACAAACAAAAAAATTATAGAAACGAAAGGTCATGCATTGCCTCACATAACTCCTTGCATTAATCATGAATTCAGAATCATTTTTTATAAAGATACCACTAAAGCTTCGCAAAACGCAAACAATAGTTCATTTTCTCTTATGTGTCATAGATTTGAATTTATCATATTAGATTGAGGCCACAACGCTTCTCTGTATCGAGACATCCATCATAATCTGCAAAGATAACGTTATCAATGGAAGTATTGTGATTGGAGATGCAATGAACCGTATCTTTACTATACCGTCTCACCTGCTTTAAGGGATCTCTGTTTTCTGTTCCAGTTGTTAATGTTATAAAGCAATTAGTGATTAAATGAGGATGTTTCTCAATTTTGCTGCAGGAGAGTCGAAGAGTTGAATGACGGCAGAAAAGGAATCTTCTTATTTAGCTTTTAATTAGATTAAACTCTCCTGTTCTGATGTTTGCTGTTCAAACTTTGCGAGTTTAATTGGGCCCACTTCCAACTAGTAAGCTTATTTGTACCATCAGCAGAATTGTGACTTGTGAGCCTTCATCATAATCTATGGTAACCACCGGTTTATCATCCGACCCCTTATATCATAAACAGTCTGCATCAATTTATTGCTAATGTAGAATATAACAGAACAGTTTAATCCACGTTTCTGTTACCCTTGAGTATTTGACACAGCTCAAAATTCAGGGTTTTAGGAGTACTGGCCTGCTACAATATGTATTCTGTGCTGCTGGCTATTCTACCGCGAACACCGAAATTCGCAAATTTAAGATATATCAAAGCGGCCCGGCTGTTCACAAATATCTGAGCACACCTATATTTACATAGCGTTTAAGTGCATGTTCAGATATTTTTGAGCACCGTGGCAGCTTTGATATATCTGAAAATAGATAAAATGACAAGAAAGTGCAGTCGACGGTAACAGCTTGTATCAAAAATTACGTATTGTGCAAGGTTCCAAGTTCGCACCTTATAGGTACGTTGTTGTTATCGATTAATGTATTATTTGACTAAAACTTTGATTTAAAACCAGCCTCCGTAGCCTAGTTGGTAGTGACCCTGCCTACCAAGCTAGAGGTTCCGGGTTCGAATCCCGGCGAGGGCATTATTTTGTGTATTTATTTATCACAAATATTTGTTCCTTGGTCATGGCTGTCTATGTATTTAAGTATCTATTATATATATCGTCGCCTGGTACCCACATCACAAGCCTTAATTGAGCTTACCGTGGGACTAGGTTGATTTGTGTAAGATGTCCCAGTATATTTATTAATTAATATTTAAAACCTAAAGCCTGATTGATTGCCCTTCGAGCTATTTCAAATCGTCGCTGCTAAAGTAATAAATCGGTTTCTACAGCCTAGCCAAGCATAAAATTTATCTCATGACATGAGGGATTAATGTCATGCTTAAGGAAAGATGGAAAGTGGATTCTTTCAACAGAGCTTCTGTGTATAATTCTCTGTCTATAATCCGATATTGTTATTATAGTACAGTATTTTTAGGGAATACATTGCGTGGGGACTTTAAAAGTATTTAGAAGGGAATTTTCATGCATGATTGTGTATTCTAAAAAGAGCTCAAAGAATTCCTATCTTAACAACCATAACGTACCAATAAAAATACCAATCGGTCTTCAGTATCCAAATAAATGCTATTGCTTAATGAGGGTTTTCTGAAATGACGTTCACCAGGGCGGCAGCACCGAGGCGTCAGGTCCAGAAACTTGTCTAAATTCTCAGAGCGCCTATAGTTTCGTGTTTAAATGTGTTGTTGTTAATAAAAATATTTAAAAAAACCTTCTAGTTAGTTTTTCTTTGGGGTTAGATAATTGTGTTTCTTAGCGGGACCTTACGGCTAAGTGGTGCCAACTAGTGGCATACGTTTTCGATAAAACACTCGTTTATTTAGATTCCCAATTTAGATTTTTTCGAAAGTGATCGTATGTCATCTCCAGTAGTTTCATACCAAAACGACCATAATCACTTTATTTAAGATTTAAGGTATACTGCATCTGCTATACATTAATAAGGTCCTCGCAATTTTTGTAAAAATATTTTAAACTTATTACATTTCATGAAAAATAATGTATTTAATCTTTCTATTCAAAACTTTTTAATGGTTCCTCTTCTTGTTTATGAAATGCTTCCATGCTTCAGAGACAAAATATTAAATTAAAAATTATACATCTATGCTTTGCCTTGTGTTACGTCAGTTGTGTCTCCTGTCTCCTATGTGCTTGTGCGTGGCTTGTGCTAAATAAAATAATCTTTAATTATTAATATTTCTGAAGAATATGACTCATTGTGTAATATTAATTTATCTATTAAAGTAACCGTTTCATCGAAACATAATGTCCAATCCTAAAAGCTCTTGCCTCTGGCGAACGTGTGAAGACTGAAGGTATCTTTTATTTTGTATATTCGAATTTTGTTATAATTTCACCTATCTCCGTCCTTATTTTGTAATTTAATTCATTAAATATAGTATTGTTACCGCTAGCCGTAAAACGTATGTTACTCCTGTTCTGTAAATTTTAACCTCCCCCACGGGCCAGGCACCGCCTAGTGTGGGGGTCAGTATTGTAAATGTAATGTTTATTTACCTTTTTTGGAAATAAAATATTTGTATTTGTTTACATTGTCCACAACTTATATTGCTGTCGACTTTACCTATGCGTACATCTTCCAGAGGAGTCTCATTTGCCTGTTCCGAATGATTGATTCATTGTAGCTTCGCCGGTAGTCGCTTGTCGCCAATTCCTGGGACGCCTATATTCGGCATTCGGCAGCCGCTATAAACGTCCGTCTGCTTTCCGCATTGGGATGGCCCTCAAATAAACACTTCGAAACTGTCTGATTTGGTCTTCAGGGACATTCCAGGGAAAGGTCGACTTTGTCTGGGATCATACGATTGCAGCAGCTATAGGTTTTTACATATGTTATTGAGGCACAAGTATAGTTTTCTTTGTTTATTTATTACTGCAAGTAAATACATAGTCTTAATCGCGTAAACCTACGTTTAATTCCTGACGTTTCGGGCATGACGTTACACCCGTGGTCGCAGGCACACTCATAATAATAGGTCGTTAAAATATGAGTGATAATCGTGAAAGTTTAAATTAATATAGAGTGATCCGATTAGCCTATGTTCAGCAGTGGACGTCTTTCGGCTGATTACTTTTACGGTAGTATCGATAGAACTTTCATGAGTATAAAAGTTTTGTCCTGATTTTCGAACAGATTCACAAGATTGACTCTAATACATTTTGTATCGGAGGGGGTCCTATAGTATTTATTTATTTATTTTCCATAGTAGAAGTTGCTCAGTATATAACTTAGTATAATGGGGCGTCTGTCTCTGGTTGTCAGTGCCTGGTGGGACACCTTAATATTAGCACAGATAAATTTTATTTGCTCTCTTCAGAGTTGTTTCATACATAAAATCGAAAGTATATGTATGACGCACAAGGCTCATTCCAAATTAGGGTTAAACAAAAGCACATGTGGAATATTGAATTTCAATTCGATTGCGAAACGGCACTTTGTATGGGCATGTATGAATTGTATGGCTTCCAGCCCTACGGGCCCATTAACAAAATGATTCACATATAGTGGGCCGAAAGACGTCGGCGTCATTAATATCTACACATATTTGAACCTTATCGCGTTGTAATAGAGTGCATACGTGTCTACTTATTTCTGGGGTTGCCATGTATGTCTTGGCAAACATTACACAATTATTGACTTGTGATGTGATTGGGCAAATAAGCTTAAGTAATAGTATAAAAATAACTGTTAACGCAGATCTGTTGACAATAACACCTTTGGTCTTATTTGGTATGGTAATATATCCGGTTTGTGATCTACTTAAATTTTGATGATACCAGACAATAGTTTGATCGTAAACCTTAAAGATTGTATCCAAACAACCAATTTGCAACCCTAGACCATTCTAGAACCTTATCAAAATAACATGTAGTAAAGATGCATTTAGACCAAATGAACATTCGCTCATTCTATCCCCCAATCTACAACATCTAAAGGTGCGTTCAAACTAAAAGAGCATTCGCTGTTCTAACCTCCCACTCTACGAAATTCGATCGGTACACAAAACGTGATTGGTTGATTTCGTAGAACGGGCGCTAGAACAGCGAATGCTCTTTTAGTTTAACCGCACCTTAACAGCGACTAATTTGTAGCCATACGATTAAATAAATAAATAAATAATCTACAACATCAACGAATTTCGACGAATCACGTGTAACGAACGAATTTCGTAGAGTGGGGATAGAATGAGCGAATGCTCGTTTGGTCTGAATGCACCTTAAGACATGTTGCATGTAGATCCGATGGCCATTGGGTAGGAAAGGTTCGAGTGGCGGCCACGTACCGGAAGTTTTGTGGTATGTAGCCGTAGCATAATACGTTCGAAACTTTGTGAAAATTAATCGACACAGTGCCTCCTAGTTAAGGCTTTGACAACACGCATGTGACACTTAGGGGCGTCTATAGGCTACACTACCTACTTTCGTCATTGACATAATCTTAAGCCAAAGCGGTGCGGTGTCGCGGCATGTTTAACTAGAGATAGTATCGGTGTTTTTAGATGTTTTAAAAATTTAGATGCGATATTTTGAATGGATTATTTTCTTATTAGTAAAAATACTTATTGGCAGAGTTCGGAATATTTTTAAGGTCCCATAACTCAGTTGAGAGGAGAGTGACTCTGACGATGCCGGGTTCAAATCCCGATGAGGGCATTTTAGTGAATTTATCACAGAAATATTTGTTCAGTCATAGATCTTTCGTGTGTGTTTTAAATTCCATATGTATGACAAAGAAAGTCGTTGTGGTGATATGTACATTGCATGCTGAATTATTATACATACTTTATATGAAAAAAAATAGTATTAAAGTTTCAGTAAAACATCAGAAAATGTATGTAATTTTACCACTAGTCAGTACAATCCATAAAAAAATAAACAAATATGGCAGACTTTCCATAGCATTTGACGTATTTACACATCGTGAAACGTGTACAGGGATATATTTTTACATTGATACTAATAAATATAAATAATTATTACTAAAATACAGGATGTTTTCAAATTAGTTACCGATACCTTAGGGTATGCATGTCTTTATGATAACGAATAACTTTCCTTATGTATGTGAAAACACCTTATATATGTGAACTCATGGTTTAAAGCTTTAACTAGTTTTAAGATGGTAAAAAAGCCAAAATTGTGTTCTAAAAGTAGTAGTAGTAGTAGTAAAACACTTTATTGTACAGAAAAAAACAAATCATAACATGATAAATAACTGTTACAATACAATAAGTACAAAGG
The DNA here is from genome assembly GCA_025490895.1 of Thaumatotibia leucotreta. NCBI lineage: Eukaryota > Metazoa > Arthropoda > Insecta > Lepidoptera > Tortricidae > Thaumatotibia > Thaumatotibia leucotreta. The sequence goes on from JALPQI010001957.1 coordinate 63,093, forward strand.
CGAACTTATCCAAAAGTGCTTAATTAATTGTTTATGATTATGGAAAAATGCAAGTTTTTAGGTTTTGATTACATTTTTTTGTTTTCGACTGACGAATGGTAGGTAGTTATACTCAAGGGCCTTCACTAATTGCTCCAACAGTTTTAGGTAATATGAAAAATACACTTCACCGCATCTACAATAGAATCCATCTAGTTCTCGTATTTGTTTCCCATGGCCGTTGTGTCGACTTTCGCCCGGTTTCCCCGCGGTGGGAATATTATAATAAGTTAGCGCGAAATTAAGTAACGCTTCGCAGAAATTGCCCGAGTCTCCCCTTCTCTAAGAGGTTAGCGTCGCACGGCTAAAAGTGTTTAAATACAGAATTACCCGTATATTTCAAATTAATAATTCGAATTGAAAATAAAATAGTTTAGTATGTTTCAAGAAATAAATATCATACATAAATAAATATCATGGGTGTCTTGGGATACTTTTTGATATTGAATACTAAAATAAAGTATGTATTAGTTTATTTAATTATCGTATAAGTTGTATGTAATTGTAGGTATTGTTATAGTAATTGGTATGTATTACTATATCTTTATTACTTATAGGAGTTGAGCACCAACTAAAATGTCTCTGTTTGACCCAATGGTTGACTGGTAGAGAATGCCTTTTAGCATTAAGTCCGCCATTTGTATAATTTTCTATGTTTTGTGCAATAACGTTTAAATAAGTAAATAAATAAATAAAGCTTATACAATACTAAAAAAAATTATCGAGAATTAAGGCCAATCATCGATATGCCAAACACCCTGTATGTCCAAGGGGACATATCGAGATGTTATAATAGTAAATTACTATAGAGGACAGGAAACGAAGGGTTACAGGCCAAGTAGATATATCTGGCCGAAGAAACTGAGACGCCTAACTTTTTTTAAATCTGTTTGAGGTATCCTTTTAACTGGTGGTATAGACATTAATTCTAAGGTTATTTTTTTTTCTGTGGCTGAATGTCAATACCTAGTGTCACAATTTGACGTTTCAAAACAAAAGACAGTTTATTTGCAGTCCTAGGTGTGAAATAAATACATGAAATCTCTTTACATATCATCTTAGCACATGACACCGGATACCTAGTATTTCCGGGTTTAATTTAAAGTAAGTAACATCAACATTCCGTAGCAAGTTTGAGAAAAAATTCTTACAAGTCTATCTTTTTCTTCCAATAATCCTACTTATGAAGAAGCAGAAGTAATCTAAACTGAAAACTACTTATATAATATAACAATTAACGTATTTCCCCTATCCTTTTACAGACCCATGCTTAGTGTCAGAAATATGCAAACGCCAGGTCACTGACCTCCGACAAACGGCCGGCGTACACGATTTTGGGCTGAATAGATAGAACTAGTTTTGTTTATGCCTATTTAACATGCAAAAGGTATCTGTAAGTTGTATCTTCGTTAAAGTCAAAGCCAATTTGGCAGTTTTTGCTACATTTACATTCTAAACTATTTTATTTTATCATTGTGTTTTTGTGTCAGAACTGTCAAAAGCTACATGAACACACGCTATGATTTGCTTGCTTGATGATAAAATGCGCCTGTAGGTGGATTTACACCAAAGAGAATGCTCATTCTATCCCCCACTCTACGAAATCAACGAATTTCAGCGAATTACGTTTTGTGTAACGAACGAATATCGTAGAGTGGGGGATAGAATGAGCAATCGCTCGTTTGGTGTAAATCCACCTTCATCATCATCATCAGCCTGTCGCAGTCCACTGCTGGACATAGGCCTCCCCAATTTCGCGCCACTGTGTTCGATTTTCGGCTTAATAAGATAAAATTACCCGTTTGTTTCAAAGGATAAAATTTATCCTGTTAGCCTTATCCTTAATGGAAAGTCGACATTAAATAGCGACTTTCCAATCTATTAAGGAGAAAAATAATTAATGTAGGTATTCTTTTAAATAATAAAATAACCCTTAATATTTTTTGACGCCTTTTTCCTGACTTTTGCTAGACTATCCCCCGTATTCATAAACGTCGCTAAGTGTTTGTCCTTTTCGGGCTTATCAATGTCTGTAAGATAGAAAGGGACAAACAAACTTAGCGTTTGTTAAGTTAGGAGACGTATATGAATAAGTTAGTATATTTATAACTTACTGTCCTTGAAGGAAAATTGGTACCACCAAGTTCAAGTTCGTGAGTTCAAGGCTCTAATGCATTATGAGCAGCATACGAATAGGCGTCTATTATACCGGCGTGCGCGCAGCCACTGAAATCAACCTTATTGCAACGATATAAGGTCTACCGAATGTCAGTTACGAAGGGCTATTGTCTACTGTTCAATGGTCAGTAGCCGTACCATGACTTTGCAAGTATCGTTAACGTTAGGTTTTATTCGATACGTAAAGCAGGCCATCGCGTGAGCGTCAGGATGACTGACCAAAATAGCGGATCAGTGTTAGAGTACCATCATAATTTACTACCTATTTGCTACTATTTACTACCTATGTTCACATATTTGCTACCTAAGTTTTAAAAAAGAAATAAATTAAATTAAGTGGGCAGTCATTCTGACGTCAGGATGACTGCCCATATTTAGTATTTCGTGGTTAGACCCTATATTTTGCAACTTTCTATGTACTATGATTTACTACCTATTTGCTACCTAAGCATATATTTTTTCCAGATTTTTTAGGCAAAAAATGTCGATTTTATAAGCATTTCAAAATCTGAACAAAAAAAAAATTAAAAAATCATAGTACATAGAAAGTTGCAAAATATAGGGTCTAACCACGAAATACTAAATATGGGCAGTCATCCTGACGTCAGAATGACTGCCCACTTAATTTAATTTATTTCTTTTTTTAAACTTAGGTAGCAAATATGTGAACATAGGTAGTAAATAGTAGCAAATAGGTAGTAAATTATGATGGTACTCTAACACTGATCCGCTATTTTGGTCAGTCATCCTGACGCTCACGGCCATCGCGCTCGCTCCAATATGTTGGTGCGAGCGCGATAGAATGCATTACGTATCGAGTAAAACCTAACGTATCCCTTACTTTGGTACGGCTATAGTAAACCTTATTAGAAAGACATTTGTAATTTTACAATTATGCTGTGACGGCGTGTGCGAAACGTCGGAATGAAGTTAAAATTAGTTAATATACGCGAGTTTATCAGTTTTCATAGTTTAATTTCATAAATATTATTTTTTTTTTAAATAATTGTGCTCCCTCCTCCAGCGTTGGTAAACTTAAGTATTTTTTCTTTAGTATATGAAATATAATATTTAAATAAATAAAAAAAAAGAACTTTCTATGATATTAATCAGTCTCGTACTCTCGTATTACGTAGTCGAAGTTGTTTATTGCCAGTCGATTGTTATTCACACAGACCGGCCATTATTTTGGGACCTAATTAATCACATTGCGCTGTCACATCGACCAATAAAATGATAATCTGCGAAACCAGTTAGTGTTCTTGTTGGTGGCTTGATCAGGCTACCTGAATGGATTGGGCGAGGCAAATGAAGCAAGGCCATTCACTGGGAGTTGCTGAGGGTATTAATGTTTATTTTATTTATTTTGAAATAATATTTTGTACATATACGAGGTACCCGCGAGCATTGGGAGGTTACATTATTGTCGTAAGAAAAAGCAAAAAATATTATACCTACGTATGTAGAAATTCACCCACCCGTAGGCACGAAGCCTGTTAAACGTTCGAAACGTCGAGATGTCATTAATATATCTACACGATAAAATCAGTTTCCCTTGTTTTATTTTTAAAATAGTGTTTGTTTAGTTTTTTTTATATTTTATATACAACTTTTTGTAATAATAATGCCAATTGCTCACGCGCACAAAAGCTGTGTATTTTAATAACAGCAATATCTTTTATTTCCTTGTTTTATGAAGCAAATAAAAGATATTATACATTTAAGAAGACCAATGGGTTCTTTTAGCACTCTTTGAGTAGTGTTGACTTACTAGCATCTTTACGAAACGACTCAACGAGCAAGGTGTATTGCTTCCTTTAAAGCCAATATATTGACTCAGGGATCGGAACCGGTTTTTTAGAAAAACCTCGATATAGCTTAATATTTTAAAATGTTTTTCGCTCTTTATGTAGTATTCAACATTTTATGTAATTATTAACACCATATTTTTCAATTACTCCGTTAACAAAAAAAACATAAACCGAAGAACGAAAAAGAACGGAATTCGAACCGTTCTTGAAGCAAAAACCGGTATCCGATCCCTGTATTGACTTACGCATTACGCAATAGCCGAAGTTTCTGGATAAACCGAAATGAGCTAGTCTTATATGGAACAGTGTCATAACTGTCGTTGTTGTTGTCAGCCACCTAAATCACGCGATTAAATAACGTGTATTGTCTCCCTTACGTCGCAGTATATCAATTTAGAACAGTAGCCGTATCATGACTTTGCAAGTATCGGTAATGTAAGGTTTTACTCGATACGTAAGACAGACCATCTCGCTCGCTCCAATATGTAAACGCCGCGGTAGCTCATGGTACAGCTACTGGTTTAAGTATCGAATAAAACCTAACGTTCTATTTATGTAAGTGTAGGTATATTTATGTACAATCGACAACACACCTGTGAACACAGGCAAAGTGCCAAAAATATGTAAACAGAACTTTATTGCCTAGACATAAAGGTGTGTATACATATTTCTGGCACTTTGTCTGTATCCACAGCTGTGTTGTCGATTGTATGTGGGAAGCGGAGAAAAAAGAGAAGGGAGTTGGGAGCAAACCTAGGAGTAATTGAAACATATAAAGGACTAATTGAAACATATAAAGGAGTAATTGAAACATATAAAGGACTGTAATAAGAAAAAAAAAAACTATCCTGAAATAACAATAAACTTCAAAATTTAATATAAATATACGAAATTAAGTTATATTTATATAAACGCCATCTATACGAAAGACTGGAAACTACATAACCCCTATCAATGTCTATGCGTCAGAGCGAAACTGCAATATAGATTGAGCGAGAGAATCATATTTTTGAATGCTTCACTTAATCACTTATTAGCTAAGCCCCGCCTACACTACAAAAAAACGTTGCCGTATATTTAGGCCTACAACTACAATCGGCCCGTGAGATTCAAATTACTTATTTAAACGATACCGGAGGTTAATTAAGCCCAAAATTGAACAAAAATGAATTGCAAACACTGTGGCTTGCAAATTGCCGATAGATATGAACTGTTAAAATGTTGTGCATGCAGTTTCCTATACCATTATAGATGTCTAAATATAACATCGGCAACTTACAGAGAATTGAATCAAGACCAAATGAGAACATGGCATTGCCCTTCATGCCTGAATGTTACTACACGGCGAAGAATAACAGACGAAACGCCCATCCGAAGGCGACGTGACTGTACATTTTTAAATATTTCTGACATGTCAACGGATGAATCCCCGTCTGAGCTCGTTGGCAGCGTAGGCGGCGATGCCGAGGCGCCCTTCGAGCCCGGCAGCCAGCCAGTCCAGCCACAAGCGCAACCGGCGGAGACCAATGCCAATACGAATTTAATTGAAGAAATAGGTATAACGATGGAGTCAAAATTACAAAATAATAATAAATATATACTAAGCGAGATAAGAACTTTAATTCAGTCTGAGATCAACAATGCCTTGCATAATTTTAAGCGAGAAATTGTTGACAAAAACCATACTGCTGTAACGCTGCAACAACAAACCTTAATGAAACAACTACAGGACACCAACAAAAAAATTCAAACGCTAGAAGATGAAAATAAAAAAATTAAATCCCAATTACAAGACATTTTGACAAATCAATCTGGCCTGCCGAATATAACTACCACACAAACCGATACCCAAAAAAAGTTTGTACTATATGGTTTGGACGAGTTCTATGGAGAAACGGAAATGTCATTGTATCCTCGCATAAATAATATGTTCAGTGATATACTTAACGTCGACATAAATGGATTCATCGAGTCAATCAAACGAGTAGGGAGAAAGGGAAATCGTCGTCCCCTAATTATTGAGCTCATCAGTAATAGAATGAAAAGATACATCTTGGACAGCGCCCATTGTTTCCAAAACACCGGATATGCTGTATCGGAGATTCTGGATGGAGCCGCGTTAGAAAAACGAAAACACCTCATGGAAATGCTAACTAGTGCACGGAAGGATGGGAAGTATGCAATAATTAGGAATAATAAATTATACATAAATGGTTTAGAATACAAAAACGTAGGCAAACCAAGAATATCCACGCTAGAAAAGTCAACCAGTCCATCAGTCTCTGTCAGTACTCCTCCTACGTCCGCAAGTCAAGAGGAAAATGTATCACCCCCTACTCCTGTGACTCTTGCTTCAAGCCCTAGCCCGAGCCCGAGCAACCTAAACATTCCCAAAAAAAACCCAGACCAGACATTTCGCTAACAAGGACATCATTATTTTTCAAAATATGCAAAGTCTGTATAACAAACGAGACATTTTAGAGGCATTTCTAGAAGATCTGCGCGAGCCGCTGCTGGCCTTCTGTGTTTCGGAGACCTGGCTCACCCAAGCAAAAGCTAGATTCATTTACTTCGACCACTATCATATAGCTGCATCATTCCACCGAGAGACTCACAATGGAGGAGGTGTTTGCATATTACTACGCAATAATGTAAATTACACTGAGCGAAAAGAAATAATGTCAATGTCCGTAGAATATGTAATAGAATTTTGCGCAATAGAACTTCTTGATATAAATCTTATATTAATTGTATTATATTGGAACAATAGAGAGAATGACATTTTTTATGCCCAATTAAAATCAATGTTAGAATACTTACAATTAAAATATTATGACAAAAAAATTATTATCGGCGGTGATTTTAATATTAACATTTTAGAAAAATCTAGACAAACCACTCACCTTTTAGACTTAATGATACAATATAATTTTAAACAATATATTACTGGACCCACACGAATAAATAGAAGTTCTTCAAGTTGCCTAGATTTAATTTTTACAAACTTTACAGAAAACTTCGAGACTTCAATAACAGAGCTAGGTTTTTCTGATCATAGCTGCACTACTATTACGCTTAAAAACCGAAACACAAATAACATCTGCAAAAACTTTTGGTACCAAACAAAGCGAATATATAACGAAAAAAATATAGAATCATTTAGGTCAGAATTGTCAATGGTAGATTGGAATAACTACATTTCTCCAAACAAATCCCTAAATGAAAATTACAATGCTCTAAATGAAAAACTAGGAGAAATTTTAAATAAATCTATACCTAAACAACGCATTAAATTAAAACCTCCGAAAACAAATCTATGGCTAACGCGAGGAATAAGGACGTCTTGTTTGCATAAACGATTTTTGCGGATCCATGTTATTTCGTCCAGAGACCAAATATTAGCAAAGCATTACAAAACCTATGAAAAAATGTTAAAAAATATTATCCAAAAATCCAAAAAATTACAATTCATTAAAAAAATGCAAAAATCCTCTAACAAAATTAAATGTATGTGGCAAATAATAAACCGAAACCTCAATAAAAAAGTAAAACAGAGTAAGGAAAATATACAACTACTTATCAACAATAAATTGACGTCTGATCCCGAACTGGTCTCTAACGAATTTAATAACTTGTTTGCAATTGCCGGGCGATCGCCGTCAGCGGCGGACGTCCGAGAGATAACGCGCGGCCGGCCCGTATTGCAACCTTCGATAAATACAATGTTTCTACGGCCTGCGGAACAACGCGAAGTTTATGGCCTAATACGAGGCTTAAAAGCTAAATCGAGCTGCGGTATCGACGAGCTACCACCGATATTAATAAGGGCTTGTGCATTAGAATTAACGTTGCCGCTAACGTATATCATAAACCAATCATTCTCCGAGGGTGTGTTCCCTGATTCGTTAAAGCAAGCGGTTATAAAACCCATTCACAAAAAGAATATAAAAACTGACCCAAGTAACTACCGCCCGATCGCTCTGTTACCCGCGATATCTAAAGTTTTTGAAAAAGCTATGTGCAACCGGGTGTACTCTTTTTGCGAAAAATATAACATTTTTACAGATTCACAAAACGGTTTCCGAAAAAAACGGTCAACAACGTTAGCAGTCTATAAGTATATAAATGACATTTTAGATATCTTAAATAAAAAACAGTACGCCATAGGAATTTTGTTTGATATGACAAAAGCGTATGAAAAGGTAAAATATGATATACTACTCGATAAATTATATGGTATTGGGGTGCGTGGAATAAGTTACAAATGGTTTCAATCTTATTTAAATAACCGGAAGCAATGCGTAGACATTTTGTATGCAAATGAAAGCTCAAGAGAGATGACGATTATCAGATCAGATGTTCAACCTGTAGTAGACTCAATACCCCAGGGAAGTGTCATCGGATGCTTACTATTTATAATTTATATTAATGACCTCCCTAAATCCATAAACGAAAAATGTGTCATGTTCGCGGATGATTTCTCCCTTCTACTTTCGAGTGAAAGTGTTGCGAAACTTGATGAAAACATTTACGTAATTATCTCAAAAATTATAGACTGGTTAAACGATCATAATCTAGAAATTAATTTCACTAAGACTAAATTAATGCAATTCAGGCCTCATCAGAAAACAGAACTTGATATAAACATTACTTATGATGGAATCAAATTAGAATGTGTTTCATCTTTTCCACTACTTGGCATAAATATTGATACTCACATAAACTGGAAAGACCATGTACAAAAAATAAAAACAAAACTTAGCCAATTCATTTTTGCTTTCAGACAACTGAAAAAAACAACCAATTTACAAACCGCATTATCGGCGTATTACGCTTTTGCACACGCGTGGCTTAGCTACGGTGTGATCCTATGGGGGAATAGCACCGATGCATCGGAGCTATTTATCCTGCAGAAGGAATGCGTCAGGATACTGTCAAACATCAGACGTCCAGCGGGCTGCCAAATGCATTTTAGAAACCTTAGTATCCTTACATTGCCTTGCATATATATCCTAGAATCGTGTAAATTTATTAAAGATCATCCTGAACTGTACACTAGAACCGGAGATGTGCCCCGTCGCTTTGAATCCCGTCGTAATAATAATCTTATACAAGTAACATCAAAGTTAGCATTACATAAAAACGGACCTTATCCCTCGTCGATAAAGATCTATAATAATCTGCCAGACCACATAAAAAACGAACAAAATCTAAATAAATTTCTAACAGTCTTGAAACAGTATCTCGCAGAAAAAGCCTACTACACAGTTGACGAATACCTAAAGAATAAGAACTAAAATTACACAAATTATATTATAAAAAATACATCTCTCTATCTTTCCTTTCTGGCCTGTAAATGTAATGTTTTATTTTTTTTCTTTTATTTATTTTATATTGAATAGACGATAATTGGACAAATAATAATTATAATATTGCAATGTAATTAAGTGGTTAAAAAGCGTTATTATGTTATATATTTTGTAAATGCATGGTAACTATTATACTTATATTTGTAAGTGAATTGCAGTGCCCTTTACAGGGTTGTGTTGAAACATTATTTAGTAATAAGACCTGATGTACACACAAGCAATTAATTAAATGAAATGAAATGAAACCTGGTTCAACGAATGTCCCCGCGTGCTAGGTCTTGTAGGACGCGCTGCCACACTTCTGCTCTCTTCTGCCCCGGGGCGTATATTTGTATAAAGATATAGATGATTTTCCGTGGGTTTCCTTGAGTTCTCACGTCACTCGCGAATAAATTAGCCGGAGGGAGATGGTCTCGACCTGGCGTTCGGAGCGGTAAGGTTGATGTCACTTGTTTTCCCGTCTACCCCCAAGGTGGTTTGCAAAATAGGAAAATATAAAAGGGTAGATTTAGGTGGATAGGGATGAGAACATCCATTAGGGATGTGAAAATGATTCGGAATGCGCCATACCGCCTCCCGAAGAGCAGACGTGCTCTTGAAAGTATCTGCAATTCTTTGAAACATATTAAACAGACTTCTAATAAAAAAAAGGAAAGCTTGTTCAATGAATGTTGACAATTGCAAACGTAACAAAAATATATATACTAAGATTTGTAAAAGCTTATAACTAAATTGTATGATATGGTGGTTTGGTGACTTAATAATTTGACGGTTAATGTGCGTTAGGCAGTGGACACAGCTTGACCACTGGACGCATGAACGTACCATTAGAAGTTTTGACCTCCACCACGCGAACAATCCCATCCGTGCCAGGGCATATCCTTGAAACACGGGCCCTGCGCCACTGCAGGGGTGTACTGTCTGGCTCAACGAGAAGCACCAGTTCCCCAACCTGTAGGTTAGGTATGGGAGTGAGCCATTTTTGTCGCTGCTGCAAAGTATGCAGGTATTCGTTGTGCCAACGTTTCCACAGATGCTGAGTTATCTGCTGCAACAGCTGCCAACGATTCAAGCGACTGGCGGGAGCTTTATCAACGTTATGTTCGGGAACACAGAGAAGCGGTTGCCCAATTAAAAAATGTCCCGGAGTCAGAACATCGAAGTCGTTGGGGTCACTGCTAAGTGGGCACAGAGGTCTGGAATTGATTATGGCTTCGATTTTGGCGAAGACGGTGGCGAGCTCCTCAAACGTGAGGACGCGGTCGCCGATAATGCGCGTGAGTAATCTTTTGTCAGACTTCACGGCACTCTCCCAAAGACCGCCATGGTGGGTGCAGAAGGGGGATTGAAGTGCCATGTGATTTGCTGGGGTGCAAGTTTTTGTTGGATCCGAGTTTCATCAATGCTGTCGTAGATCAGCTTTAAATGGTTGCGAGCACCTACGAAATTTGTGCCGCAATCTGAGAATATTACCGAGGGCAACCCCCGTCTAGACACGAAGCGGTCCAGACATGCCAGGAAAGCGTCGGTGGACAGTGCAGACACGACTTCCAAATGAACTGCTTTGGATGCGAAGCAGATGAAAACGCAGAGATACGCCTTGTAGGTTTTAGGCGTGCGTAAATTAGATGCTCTAACGGTAAACGGCCCAGCAAAATCTACGCCGACCTTTTGAAAGGGCCTAGCCTGGGTGACTCGACTGGCAGGCAGGTTTCCCATGAACGGGGTTAACGGCTTGGCTTTGAGTCTGTAACACCGTTGGCATTTGAATATCCTATGACGGACGACCTTGCGTGCTGATAATATCCAGAACCGGCGGTGGGTTACAGTCAGCAACGTATCAGCGCCTGCATGGCCAAACATTAAATGGTAGTGATCAATCAAGATGTGAGTCAGATGGTGCGAATGCGGGAGAAGCAAAGGATGCTTGCTAGCGTAAGTTAGCCGTGAATGTACGAGGCGTCCCCCCACTCTTAGCAGGCCATCGTCATCAATGACCGGATTGAGACGAATAATCCGGGTTTTAGGCGTACGACACTCACGCAACGCCTTGAACGTATCGTGAAAAGCTGCTAATTGAACGAGCTTTACCATGGTGATTAGGGCGTTATTTAACTCATTGACAGTTAAATACCCCTTTCGGTTCTGAGCTGACTTTCGCGCGTTGTTAATAAAGCGGAGGCACCAAGCGACAGTTGTCTGGAGCCTGAGCAAGGAACTATAACGTGCGATAAGCCAGGGATCCTCGACATCGTGGCAGCTGTCGCCAGCAGCCGGATAGTCTTTAACACGTGTCTCGACAGCTTGCACTGTGAAAGCGGCAGCTGGAGTACAGTGTTGAGGTTGTAGTTCGACGGTTTGGACTGGGAGTGCTGCAACCGGAACAAAATCTTTCAACCAAACAGGGCCCCACCACAGGTTGTGGTTCAGCAACTCCGAAGGAAGCAAACCTCGACTGGCTGAATCCGCAGGATTAAGAGTCGAAGCTACGTGCATCCATGGGACGTTAGGAATCATACCTTGTATTTGTGATACACGGTTACCTTCGTAGGTTTGAAGTCTATGTGGAGCTGTTTGGATCCAGCTTAGGACAATGCTGGAGTCGCACCATGCCGTAGTAGACTCTATGGTGATTTTATTTTTAAGGACACTTAGCACGTGTTCAAGCAATCGCGCCAAGAATACGGCGCCGCAGAGTTCCATTCTGGGAATCGTCACTTTCTGTTTGACTGGTGCTACTCGCGACCTCGATATAATGAGGTGGACTTTTGATTCAGCCTCAGTTTTGATAAGGAGATATATGCAGGCCGCGTAGCCGCGCTCAGAAGCGTCACTGAAGCCATGAAGATGAGCTTCGTATGGCAGATCAGCAAGTACAAATCTGGGAACACGCACGCGGTGCAGAGCTTTAAAGTCGTTAACAAACTTTAACCAGAACGATTGAGATTCAGCTGGGATTGGGTCATCCCAGTTGAGATCAATAAGCCACAAACTCTGCATGAAGGATTTTGCAGCAAACGTGACGGGAGTGATGAAACCGCACGGATCGTAGAGTCGAGCGATGTCTGACAGAACACCTCGTTTGGTCGACGTGCGCGACATCTCAGCCACACGGTATAAGAAGTTGTCATCGGATGGGTTCCACTCGATTCCGAGTATTTTGAAGATGTTGTCACCTGACTCTTCAAAACGGAATGGGGCCTCTCGATGATCTGATGGAAATCCTTGTAGGATCTCGGGTTTGTTGCTAGACCATTTTCTTAACTGGAAGCAACCTTGACCGAGTACCTCGACAAGCTGATGCTGTAGAGCTTTAGCGCTCTCTACGGTGCCAGAGCCGGTGACGACGTCGTCGACAAATGTGTCCTCCCGCAGGACGCGCGAGGCTTCGGGGTAGAGCGTGGAATTCAAATTCGCTAGCTCGTGGATGACCCTAATAGCCTGGAACGCGGAGCTGGAAACACCGTAAGTGACGGTCGTGAGCTCATATTCTTGCAACGGGTCGTCCGGAGAATCGCGCCAAAAAATGGTTTGATAGCGCCAGTCGTCCGGGTGCAGACGCACGTTGCGATACATTTGTTTAATGTCGCATGTGAAAACGACAGGATGCAACCTAAATCTAAGAATGACGTCTTGGATATTTTGTTGATGTTTCGGGCCTGACATCAAGTTTTGGTTCAGCGAAACCCCTGTGGAGCTAGCCAGCGATCCATCAAAAACTGCGCGCAATTTCGTGGTGCTGCTGCTATCCTTGAGAACGCCGTGATGTGGGATATAGCACCTCTCACCACCACCCTCAGGTGACCTGAGCTGCATATGGCCAGACTCTTTATAGTCACGCATAAAATTAACGTAAAGTTCACGCAGGCGTGGTTCCCTTGTAAGCCTCCGCTCCAAGTTGTGAAAGCGCCTTAGAGCAGCAGGGCGCGTTTCGCCTAGTTGCTTAAGCTCCACCTTAAAGGGCAGGCGAACAACGAACTTCCCATTGGCATCGCGACTGTGGGTTTCCATAAAATGTTTTTCGCAGGCGATGTCCTCGGGATCCAGGATGGGTGTGACTGGAACCTCTTCGTCGTTCCAAAATCGTGTCAAGGCTGACTCCAACCTAGAGTTGTTCGATACTAAGGGGGTATGCTGATACCCTCTGGACATGACCGGTGACTTCCCCATGACAACCCACCCGAAAATCGTTGAGTGAGCTGTGGGTAATCCTATGCCGAGCTGGCGCTTGTCACCTGTGAATATATCATCGAACAGGTCGACGCCTAGCAACAGGTCAATACGCCCAGGCATGTGAAAATTCTTGTCAGCCAAAGCCAGGTCCTTACAACTGTGAAAAACAGTGGGACTAATTTGGGTTGGTGGCTGGTAACCAGTGATGCGCTTCATCACTATGGCCTCAGTGAACAGGCCATGGTGACCTGAGTCCACAAGCGAGGTAATGTGACAATCTACACTTCCATATGAAGGCTGTCGCTGGTCACCTATGCCAAACACATCACATGACTGGCGGCGCTGAAGGCGCAGCTGTTGAGCTAGGTGCTCAGTTATAAGAGATGTTTGGGCACCGGGATCAATTAATGAACGAACCACATGAATGTGACCGCTTGCATCCTGGACTCCTACAAGAGCAGTACCAAGCAGCCCCATAGACATCGGCTCTACATTAAGTAGAATTTGCTTGCCATCAGTGCTGCAACTTGGCAATGATGACAACATATGGGTATTCACTACCCTACCTTGGTTTGTACTACCGTTAGGTATATTTTGATTATAAGTTTGATCGGCAGCCTGTGGCGAGACAATGAACCCGTTGGTACTGCTTGTCGCCTCGGCTGGATGCAATTTGGTGTGATGCTTGCCCCCGCAGATCAGACAATGTGTTTTCGACATACACTTTGAGACATGATGAGGCCGCAAGCAATTATAACATAAATTCTTACTTTTGACATAAGACCTTTTGTCATTAATTGGACAATGATAAATAGCATGGTTTTCACCACAACAGATACAAGCCGCTTGTTGAGCCACATGTACGGTGGCAGGTACATCACTGTAACTTGGTTTTGAGAGTACATTTTGTGAAGCTTCCAACACACGCAAGCGATTCTCAAGAAAGTCCAACAAGTTCTCAAATCCTGGGATTTCATTTGCTTTAAGAGTAAGTTCAAACTTGGTACGCAGCTCCGCAGGCATTTTTCTTGACACAAGATGAAATAGCAAAAAACTCCAAGAAGTTGTGTCAAACCCAAGTGCTTTGAGAGCTTGTGTATTTTCTTTAAGTGTATTTACAAACTTACGCAAGTTTTTATGTATTATGGTATGACAACTAGCCGATAACAAGAGCTCTAAATGTTTAGAAGCAATCAACCGCTTATTTTCATAACGCTCCTGTAGCAAGGAATATGCAATCATGTAATTTTCATCACATATAGTAAGGTGTCGCACCAAACTCAATGGCTCATTTTCTAAAACAGTTAACAAATAGTGAAACTTTTGTACAACACTCAACTCACTGTTGTTATGTATCAGGCTATTATATATAGATATGAAATTAGGCCATTCAGTATGTACACCCTTGAATTTAGCTAACTGAATTTTAGGTAGATGGAAACGAGTACTTTCCAAACCGTTTGAATTAGCAGACCGATTTTGCAAAGACGATACGGTAGGTTGAGTGAATAAGTCCTCATACATAGTTTTGATTGAATAAAACTTATCGTAGAACATGCTGTACTTTGATTCAACACTCTTCTTGTCTCCTTCCTCCTTAATTAAAGCCATAATTACGGAGAAGGCCTCGTCTATTTGGTCTCGCATACGTTCGGTGTCTGCATAACGCACTTTAAACGCCTTCAATTGTTCAGATGTCGGGCTTAAATTCATAAAACCAGCTGCCATATCATACAATTGAGTAATAAAACCGTGAGCAACATTAAATTTCACGACTGAAACTTGAGATTCCATCGTAATTTCGTGTAAATAACTCAAATAATATAGGTTAGAATTAGATGTAAACAAATCAACATAGATAAGATACGTTTGCAAATGTCAAACTCAGAGACGTATTTTCCTATTCAAGTTTATTTAGATGCGAGAAAATTGGCCAATACGATTAGTTGATTCTTTGATTAGTTGTGTTCGATTTGTATTGCCAACATTGTAAACGGAATGAATGACAATGAACTGTCAGATGAAACTTGAGGAAAATGTTACTTGTCTGTGGGCTCTGTGGTATTGAGAAATATGACTTGCAAAAATGTGTGCAAAATGAAATTTAAGGGTATGATGATTTATGATAGAAATAAATTTTGAAAAACTATTATGTTTAGATCAAAATTGAGAATTTTAAAAATGATTCGGGTCTGAAGGACCAGCATGGGAAGCGGAGAAAAAAAGAGAAGGGAGTTGGGAGCAAACCTGGTTCAACGAATGTCCCCGCGTGCTAGGTCTTGTAGGACGCGCTGCCACACTTCTGCTCTCTTCTGCCCCGGGGCGTATATTTGTATAAAGATATAGATGATTTTCCGTGGGTTTCCTTGAGTTCTCACGTCACTCGCGAATAAATTAGCCGGAGGGAGATGGTCTCGACCTGGCGTTCGGAGCGGTAAGGTTGATGTCACTTGTTTTCCCGTCTACCCCCAAGGTGGTTTGCAAAATAGGAAAATATAAAAGGGTAGATTTAGGTGGATAGGGATGAGAACATCCATTAGGGATGTGAAAATGATTCGGAATGCGCCAGTATGTATATATCCTATCTTAGTATGTGTTAAGTTTGGAAGTTGCACCGACATTCTGTTCTGTTTTGCCTTAAGGTTGACTGGTAGGGAATGCTCTGTGGCATTAAGTCCGCCTTTTGTAAGATAAGATTTTCTTTTGTGCAATAAAGAAAGATTAAATAAATAAATAACGTTATCAATACTTGTAAAGTCATTTAAGTCATGGTATGCCTACTGTTCGCCGTTTATCCACTGTGGATATATCACGTAGGCGCAGTGGAGGCGGCTCTTACCAAATCGGCGCCAGTTCGAACCCGCTGATCTCATCGACACATTTGTCTGACCCTCCATGGACTCTACCTCCTTGCAATAAGGACCACCTAGCGTCAACTAACAAGATCCTAGCACTCTGACTGTCTCTGATTCTCAATGGACCGTATTTCAATGTAATACGGTCTACCGAGCGTCAGTTAACAATAGGGTATACTTAGTGAATGGCACATACAAACCTCAACACAGCTACTGACTAATTGTGCCCCCTATTACAATACGTGTAAAGTGCAACTGTGTTGCTGGTTGTACTGTAAATTAAACTGATATGGACATTTATGCTTTAATTGTAATTTGATGTCTGATTTATTTAAGGTCTTTGGTATGATTCAATTTACAGAATCGATTGGATCAATACTTTAATAGAGCTATAAATATGTGGGCGGGATGACATAAGATTTTTTATTTTTATGACATGCAGTATGGGTACAGTCGCCATCAGATTATTGCTGGTGGTACAGTCAAGTGCAAAAATAAGTATCGAAAGAATCCGTTCATAAATATGTTACGACGTTCTTATTACACAGAATTAGAGTGCACTGGGACATATTTTTGAACGTTTTTGTATACCCCTTATTTTGTCTTCGACTGTAGGACCGTCTTACCCGTTAACCTGCCGCTAAATTGCAGTATTTGCACTGCTGTTTTGGTTTGGGGGTAAGATAGCCGGTGTAATTACTGGCATAGAGGCAATCCATCTAAGTCCTCAGGGTAGGTAGCGTATAGGCGATTTTTTGGTCACTATGTCCATAGCTCTCAGTTCCTGCTTTCCATCAGGTGGGCTGAGAGCTCAGTTATCTACCTTCGTCACATAAAAAAATATCGTAGCGTCGTAGCATCGATAATATGTCCCAGTGCACTTTAATTCTGTGTAGTAAGAACGTTGTTACATATTTGTAAGAGGTTCTGAAACCAGTTGGTCACTTTTAATGCTATACAATTGAACGTGATTTATCCCAAAACAGACCAGTAAACTTTTTTATTTATTTACATGTGCCGTAACATATTTTCTCATAATCCCACAATGTCGTAACAGATGTGCTTACCATAGAAAAAATCAACTGCGAAAGACTCTGGTTGTCACAGGATTCGAACTCGCTTCCTTTCTTTTGGATTTCCGGTCCAACGTGCTTCCAATTACACCAGACGACCTTCCGTGAATCACAGCTAATTTAGTCAATGGTATTGTGAAACTAATCACTAGCGACATCTGTACTTAATGTTTCGAAGGTACTACAATCTTAAGCCACTCAAAGACGTATGTCTACCACAATCGTCCGCAAATTCGACAACTCTCCGTTGCGTTGAGTAGTGTAGAAAGGAGGATTCTGTATCACTTGTGAAGTGCAAAATAGTGCTTTAATATGATAGCAATAGAGTTGTTTTTGCATCGTGGGAAACGAGTGTTTAGGTATTTGAAGATTATGGTTGACCTACATAGCTGACCTATAGTGATTATTGGCGAGGTGAAAGGTTATATGTTTTTTATCATTACATGTGATTACATTATCAAAGGTCAAGAGGTGTCAACATGCGTTATCTTATTTTGACTAGGTCTTAATTAGCGAGGCGATAGGTTTATCATTACATGTGATTACGTCATCAAAGGTCAAGAGGTGTCAAGTTATAGTAAGCAACTGTATGTTGGGGGTGTAGGTAACTCTATGGGTGTCGACTTTGACTGGTCAACTGTGGGATGGGAGTGTTAGTCCAGTGTAACTTGGTACTGCTCAATCCCTCTCATATACGGGAGGAGGCGTGTGCCCAACAGTGGGACATTATATAGGCTAATATATATATATAAATTGTCCTACGCGCTATGTTCTCGTTTTATCATTACAGGATATGTGCTTGCGTTATCTCATTTGCCGAGTTGCGTTTGAATGATTGTATACCCAATTAAAAACACTTATTATATAATAATATATAAAATAATATATCAAGAGGTGTTAAGTTATAGTGGACAACTGTATGTTGGAGGTGATTGTCCAATGTAACTCGATTGGGTGTTGACTTTGACTGGTTAATTGTGGGATGGGAGTGTTTGTCCAGTGTAACTTGGTACTGGGGGCGTGTGCTTTAATACGATTGCAATAGGGTTTGCGTTTGGATGATTGTATACTCAATTAAAAAACAGGGTACTTAATCATTACAGGATATGTGGTTGCGTTATCTTATTTAGCGAGTTGTGTTTGAATGAATGTACACTTGAGTACAATTAAAACGGGGCTGCTTATTATAGATATTGAAGTATACAATTTGACCTTCTGACTATCATTCTATGATGTGTTTTATTTATTGAAATAGTAAGATTATAGTTTTCCAGTGACCTAAATTTAAATATACAAATAATAATTTATTCATAGCAAACATAACAAAGCATGACAGGTCGAAACAAAACAGTCAAATTCAGTATTTAATATTATACCACAAAAAAAATATTTCATGTAAATTGTCCTACAATTACAACAGGAGTACTTATTATAGATATTGAAGTATACGGTTTGAGCTCCTTACATTGCTCGTGAGTGTAAATAGTGAGGATGCTGTTATTAGACATGTAAATAGTGTTTTAATTTGAATGTAATAAGGTTGTTAATACATAATGTATATATAATTGTGGGTTTGGTTTTTACTGTGTGGGAGTGAATTCTTTAGCTGTCAAATGATAGTCAATTTGCTCTCATAATTTAAACTGTTGGAGACTTCAAACGTGTTTCACAAAATAAAATTATAAAATGGAATTGGCTATTAATCTCTGCATCCGAGTGTGGTTCGATAATGAAGGCATAAGATATAACTACAAACAATCCGGTGTGAGTTCAGAAGACAACATAAGCTTTGTCAGCAGCATCGAGGCCTTGGCGCCTGACGTAGATATTGACAAGTGGAGAGCAGCACGCATAGAACTCAAGAAGCGGTTGCGGGACGAGTTAAAGGAGCACTCAGCAGTGGTTCTGCACTCCAGTTTTCACGCGGAGGGGATTCTAAGTGAAGTGTTAGTTAATCAAAAAATAAGAACCTTCCTTTCAGTGCCGTGTCAGCAAAAGACGATTATATGGAAGGAAGGTTCCATGTGGTTTATGCAATTAGAGAATAGACTAATAGGCAAAAAGCTTTATGTGTTTGTGGACTTTTAGAATAGTGTAGATAAGTAGTAAGTAAGTAGTAGTAGTAGTAGCAGTAAAAAATGTGATTTAAAATTAAACACAAGTTTTAAAATAAATTAGTGTTTATTTATTTTATAATGACCCCACGCTAGGGTTTTGACACCATCATCTAAGATACATCGTTTTTCGTCTTTACCACATAGAATTTTTTTCTTTTTAATTTGTGTGTACATGTCATGTTTGTTACTAATTAGATTATACAAGTCATCATAAATCGGCTTTGTGCTTAAATCTAAACATTCAAAATATTTTTTAAAATTCAATCGCCTTACAGCGGCTGCGCTGACACCTTTGTTCTTTTTGATACACTTTCTTTTATTATCCTTATCATATTCATTCAAAATATAAGCATACATTTTAGATCTTAAAGCTACAAATTCCCGAACAATGACACCGTTGTTTTCATCTTTCATCATACCAACAACTTTTTTGTTCACCAGAGGTAAGTTATAGACGTTATTTATGGGTAGGTCAGAAGTGTCGAATCTAACGTTTAAATCAGACTCAATATCCTTGTAAAAATTAGGGGTTTTTACATTATAAACAAAAGAGTCTGTGTCTGTGTATAACAACCTAACATTATCTTGATATTTTGGTAGCATATAATCATAGTGAAAATTGTACATAAGGGTCTTACTAATTTCTAATACTGTAAAACCTACATAAATTGGTTTATTATGAATGACTTTACTCTTATTCATCTGAACCGCTACAAGGTCTTTTGAAAAAATGCTAGCGCTATGAAAATTAGGTCTAGATATGTAACGTTCAAGACCATATTTACAATTTCCTTTTGTTGGTACGCTATCCCACTGACTACACAGCTTAACATCAACTCTTTTCTCGACATTTTCAATAGTTTTACCAAAAATGGAGTTATTCATTAGCTTAAAAAAGTTTTTTTGGAAAGTGTTTTTCGCCTCAATTCTCATTTGAGAATTCAAGTCAATATACGATTTAAGCCAGGTTGATTGATTAAATGTTAGAATGTTATGAATTTTCTTGCATACTAACCCTTTGTCAGTACATTGCTTTAGGTTGACATAGTGTATGACGTAGTTAGTTTTATTATCTAAAGTGAGTAAGAGCTTTTTAATTTTACCTCCAAATGGTACTTTCGTTTCAGCACAGAAAGGATAGTCATTGTGTTGATCATGTAATGTGTGCGGATACTCCAAATCGACTTCTAATATGTATCCAACATTTGAATCCATCTGTTGGGATGTTATATCAAACTGTTCAATCTCTTCTCGGCTCAACCACCTAAAGTTATTGATGGGAAGCGGTCGACGCATAGCGTCACCATAAAGATTGTTTATATCTAAGTAAATGATAAAATTACTCTCTTGGCTAACGTCATAATCATCCATAAATATATTATTGGCTTTACAATATCGGTTTGACGCTTGACTAATGCCACCTCGAATACCTCTCTTTATAAATTGAATCATTTCATAGTCAGTTAGTAATTCGAGACAAACATTGGTGTGTTTTAACATGGCATCCCAGCTCAAACCGGGAGCAGTATAGTACTGACATGGGTCAAGTTCGTAGGCGTCTATGCACACTTGACGAAAGTTTTCAAAGACTTCCGCTAACAACAAAACATCTGTTTTAAGATAAAAATCACTATATTCCCCCAAAGTCTTAATATTGAAAGTATTCCAGATATTTTTAGCATGTTGATAGTCCTTATCTAATATGTGGGTGTCGGTAAGTTTATTATAAAATGCCGATTGCTCGGGTAACGTAGTCTCTTCAAATTTACTCCAATCGCTTAGGTAATCGTAGGGGAAAATCCCTTTACGTGTCAACAGTTTCATGTGATTATCTCGTTCACTTTGATCGTGAGAATTTAAGAAGTTTGGTAGTATTTTGAACTGCTCAGGTGAAAGGTTTTTAACTAATTCATTCAAGCTACTAGCCATGAATTTATACGAGTCGATAAATCTTAGAGAATAATCACCAATTCGTTTATCAATAGAAATGTATCTTTCCTTGTTGATGGGAATACAGTTTAAGTTTCCTCCGGTCTTGGCTAATTCTTTTATAAATAAATGACTGTCGTACCCACTCAAGTTATGGAGTATCACAGGGATAAATGTTGATATTTTAAATTTTAAATTACACGAGTTGTGTGCTACTCCCCTCACATTACCTGTTAAATGACAATGATCAATAACGCGAGTTTCACTTTCTTCTATTGTTTTACTACAAATGTGACAAATGTTGGAGGTATTGGTGTTACAATAATTATCGCGAAAATCACTTGCTAGAGGGATAACTTTGTGCAAGTTTTGAATAATTATCTCTGCGTCCTCGTAGAGTGATTTAATAAATTTCTCAACGCAGTCTTCACCACGATAAATGACAAATTTCGATAAGCTCTTATCATAATCGCAATGAATATAATAGGAAAAACTACATGGTATATGTTTTTGCGTGTAATAAGTAGTAGGTATCTCACCACCATGGTCTCTATCTAAAGGAACTAAGAGTGATTCAAAGTCAGCATAAATTACGAATGGCACTTTCATTTTATGTTTATAGTTTGTAAAGCTCAAGTACTTATCTTTTCCATAAGGTAGCTCTATAAGCGTGCGAGTGCAGCCGATGGTTTGGTGGAGTTTAAGTTTAGTTTCACTCTCAAAGTGTTGTAAACACCCATGACATAGGTAAATTTTGTTCTTTTTCTTTGTTATTTGTGAGCGAACCAAACGCGATAAGTTCTTAATCCAACAATAGTGAGATAAAGCTCCCATCTCGTAATACAATAAATCCACGTGACGATTATGAGTCACTTCAGAAATACGTAAGGGTACAATTGTTAAATCATCATCACTTTTCGTTTTTTTCTTAGAGTCAATACCATATACGTTTACACTGATTTTATTTAATTTTTCAAATTTTTTAATACCTAAAAAGCAAACCGGAAGTTTGATACCGCTAGTTTTCAAAACATTTTTATAATGCGGATATGATGAGCATCGATTGGAATTTATACCTGCTGGATAAAGAGCGCTGACGACAGCCCAAAAAAAGCACTCATTGCCAGTATTTATCACATTAACACATGCATGTTTCAATTTCACCGCTTTCGGAAGAGGAATGTACGATGACCCTCGAAGCGGCTTATATTTGTTTATGTTGACCTCGAAGAATTCAATTTTTTCAAGCGCCCACCCGCTGTCACGTTCTTGAAAGTCTTCGCACTTTTTTAATATGGATAAAATGGTGTGCTCAAAGAATGAGGGGAAATCCAGAGAACCTATTTGCAGGATTACGTTTTTGGTGTTGAACGATTTTAAATCCCGCATTATTTCACCGTCAGCGTTGGTTTTTACAAAAGTACAAAATAGTTCCATATTCACTTTCACATGTTTATGAATTTGTAGCTCAACGTTAATCACATTTTTGAGCTTTTCTCCAATATCTAATAAATAAAGTTTAGGATCTAATATTTTTGAGCTCCCATTAATTCGATAACTCACGAGTCTACACTTGAATGCACTATTCACAATGTACATGGCACCATCTTCATTGGAATCACTTTCTTCAGTACACAGCAACTTGTGACGTTTGCTCCTTGAATGAGCAATCAGCCTGTTTGATGGGACGTCTTCATTGCAAAAGTTACAATGGTATATGGATGCCATAATAATAATAATAATAGTAGCCGAACGATGATGATTACCGTACGGTTCATATATTATACATGCGGCTCCCGCGCTACCGCCTTTTTATACCTCAAGTATTATATATACCTATATATATAAACTCTATAGTTTGTGTCCGCTTTAGTGACGCGAGCGTGGGAGCCGCATGTTTGCCTAGCCGCTTGTTAATAGATAAGGGTATTTTTCATTAAAACGAATGAGTTGACATGATTTCAAGTAATTTATTTTTAGCAAATGATAACTTACTATAAAAAGTAGGTATTACATAGAATGTATGCGCAATAACATTTTATTTCAGAGTCAACAATATCATTAACATTACACAATCCATGTATAATATTGCGCGCCTCTTGAACAGTGGTGGGGCGGTAAATCTTGAAATGCTTCTTGAAAAAATTGAGACGGTTTTCGTAGGTAGACTTTATCTTGTTTACGTATCCGATTCGAGCGTTGATGCACTCTATCACAGCTTCAATTTGACACCATTCTGCGTGATTTATCACCATTGGGTTATATGGGTTAAATGGAGATTCCACACTGGCAGCAGTGAGGAAAAGCACCGGTGGAGAAATGCATAATCGAAGCCGATCGCATTGAAGCAGCTCTGGTGGTACACTCAGTGGGTTTCGAAAAAAGCCACCAATAATTGAAACTTTCTCTGCAAATATTCTATTCCATTCTTCACACGTGAGTTCCTGTTGTCCATCGTTTATACTAACGCAGGTTTCCAAGTTGATTTTAGTTTCATTATATCGCAGCTTCAAATATACAGAGATATTTTTCAATAGAGCCGCATCCAGATTGTAGACACTCTTGCACAATTCAAGCCAATCCTTAACCCCTGCTACTACGTCACCGTCCCCGCTACCGCTGCCGCCGCTGCTGCCGCTACCGCTGCCGCTGTTATTTTTACCACAGTAACCAATGGATGGTGTGTAAGACGGGAAAAATTGATTTAAATGATTCATTTTTGTTTTTTATTACACGTTTCCAAGCACACGTTTACGTTTACATATGGTTGGTGGCGTACTATTTTTTAGTTTAGCTATTACTGTATAATTTTACGTGTGGTGCTTGTGAGGGTGTTGTATTCAAACAGTGAATCATTTATAATGAGACAGTATGCTGCAGTGTTTGAGGGCACATTCTCCTTAAATTCCATTTCCAATTTTATATCAATAGCACCGCCTCCCGAGTTGAAGCTGTCACACTGTCTCGATGTATCGATAACGACCAATGGGGATTTGGTTTTGTAATGTCCATAGCTTATTTGAGGACTCGTATGTTCACGGTTATAATAAGATCTTTGAAAGTTGGTGAATGCGTCATACAACAGAGTATAGTTATTCTGTTTAAATTCAGCTGAAAAGGGGTCATATGGATAGTACTGACCGTTCAAATACACTCTGCAATTGGTGAGATTACAGTGATCGAATTGACTCATATCCTTATTCTTTTCGTTCCTGCGAGCCGTTTGGAAACCAATTATGAGATAACGAGGCTTCTCCAACTGCGTAGTCGTCTTGATACACCAAATGTGACGTTGAGATGAAGGTAATATGGGATATTCATACAGTTCCCACGTACGAAACGCTATCTGAATGGGGATACCCCCTTCAACATATGTCATCAAACGCAGCTTTTCCTTATCAGACACTTTGATGACTGGCATCCGCCATATGACGCGTGTAATGTCAATGTCGAGTTTGCTCGGTGCTGGAATGACACTATCGTCAATATCAAAGCAATTTAAATCGGTACTGGCGCGATTGAGAATCAACTCGTGTTTACCATTCATTATAACTTTCTTATAGTCTTCCGCAAAACCCAAGAAATGTGATAGGGGTATGGTTATGGAGAACTTCTCACGTATCTTTTTACCTCCCACATCCCACCCTGCGTTTTGAAGAGTATAATCCATTTCCTTGGTGTAGGAGACGAGTCCCTTCATGGTGGTTGTAATACCGCAGTTTCTCGATCGATCAATCTCCACACCATTCAATTCATAGCGAATGTCTTGAAATAAAAATGCCGCACCATTGTTTACCATAACGCACCCTTTCTCCAGCGTACCCTCCACTAATATTTGACTTTGACACGGTAGTAGGATTAGATCTTGACGATTGATACAAATGTGAATGTTATCATTGTTTTTGAAAGAGTCATTGTATGGAGTGTAAGGATGAAATTCTATACTCTCTATAGAGTCATCGAATGACACCTGCTCACCAATGTCTAATATAGATGATGAGGACATATTTTAAAACCAATGCTCTGTAAAAATGTACTATTTTCACGAGTTAATTTCTTTGTAGTACTAGTAGTAGTAGCAGCAACCTTCTCGTGGGGCGTACTACCTGGACTGATAGTATAAGCGTTGCTACCTACGCTTTTATTGTGATGAATAATCATTTTTTTTAATTTTGTCGAATATGTAAACGAAGTGAGATGTTTTCACCTCGGAAATTAACTATATCACCGCGCTCGTTCACTATGCGCACTTCAATATTCTGAATGCGGTTGTTACTCTTTTTTACAGGTAAATAAATAATATTAGAGGGCTGTTCAATTATTTGATAACCGGGTGGGACTTGAGGTGAAAATTCGTGTATAACATGTGATGGATGGTTGTTTATAAATGAACCCTCTACAATATTACACTCTATTCTTATAGTGTTTGTTATCAGTATGTTGATGGATTTATCCGACCAATGAATCATTTTGGCTTTAAGGGATTTTTGTGAATAGCCAAAGAGATTACCAATAGAGTTTGGTTTGTCAAAGTGAATATCAAACTTTGGCGAGAACATCATACATTTGGAGGTGTTACTATTTACGGAAATGTCAATCAATTCATCACCTTTACGGTGAGCCAACTTTTCCATTTCTTTATTCAAGTGATGTATAATGTCATTGAGCTCGTATGAGCCTTCGGGGATTGTTATAATGTTGTCACCGTAGTGAAATAGGTTATTGCTCTTATCCACGTTGGGAATAGAGTTGAAAGTCTTAAAGTAAACTAGAGCACACTCGTATGAAGCGTCGGGGTTCAATTCTAGAGCCGGTTGAAAGTCTGCATTCAAAACTGCCTCCTCACCACTTAGACTCAATGTGAATGATGACGTTAAAGCCATAACAACAATTATTATTATTATTATCTATATTAATTTTAACAGGTAAACAATTGTCATGTGACGATTGTCCTTATGAGAATGAAACCACATGTGTGATGTTTAACTATTTATTTAAAAACAAACGTTTAGCGTTTTTACACAGGAATTCCAAACACAAATGTCCACAGTTTACAGTATTAAATTTCTGTAATCGATTATAATTATACTCTACTCGCACGCTTGCACCACCACCACCACCACCACCAGAATTGTTGTTGTTGTTGTTGTTGATATAATCAACAAACTCTCGAGGAGGTCTCAAATCACCAAAGCTGTCAAAGTACAAGCAGTAGTCACCCTTCTTGATGTAAGCGCACCAATGTGTGCCATCTCCCTGTTGCGAGTCCAAATTAATTATACCAGTTTCATAATAGTGTGGTGGTTTCAATGGTAGATTATCTCGCATGAAAATACCTCTAAAATATGGGATTTTCTCTCTATGCACATACCCTATAATGTCCACGTTGGTGAGGGCTTTGTCTTTTGGCGGTAAATTTAATTTCTTGATTTTTTTTTTATTTTATTATTGATTGCTGGTGGGTTAGTGTAAAGTCCCATACCCTGTTTATAAGGTGCTAAATATAAACCTTTACCAATAGGTCTACTACTACTATTCCCATCTCCATTGTTTCTATTCCTCACCATCTCATAGATATTTTTAGCAGCAGTGGTGACTCCACCGGCCAACGTTCCCGTGGCTGCTAAAGCACCCAATAGTGGTATCAATGGTAGAAAGCCACCCGTCTTGGGTACGGGTATGACACGACGATGTTTAATGTGTTTGTTTTCACCTCCATGAGCTTTGATATATTTTTTAGCAGCTTTCACACCTACTTTGAGTAGTGTATTGGAATTTGTTGATTTCCTTTTGGCAATTTGTTTTTTAACCGCATCGCGACTAGCTTTTATAACTTTTGAAATGTTAACGCTGCTAGCACCCATTCCACGTTTGATTTTAAATCTCATAATTTTATCTACCGCCAAAGCGGCTAATCGTTCACCGTGATTAGTGCTACTACTACCACTCCAACGGTTTTTTGCCGCTTCGGCCAATTGCAAGTCTGCTTGATGACGTCCCTCTAATGTTTTGTCTTGTGAATAGGCAATATCGTGTAATTTGCAAGCTTCGTCGAGGGGGTTCACACCGGGATCGTTACGTGTCAATCGCTCCTTCAATCGCGTGCCTGGACCGCAATAATTGTAGCCAGGTATGTGAACTTCGAATGGTAACTTATCAATTATGGTATTAATAATGCCACCTCCCTCGTGTAATCGTCGTCGTCGTCGTCGTCGTCGTTGCAGTTTGGACTGACGTCTAACACTAACCCCATCCGTGTGTGTTATCATATTAAATACTTGTGATTGAATGCTTAGCGTCTGTATAATGTAGGTGCATATATACACATCTCTTTAAAATAAGCAACAACACTCGTGGCAACAGCAAACCATTGAATTCATCACTATATCCTCCGCACACCCCTCCACATCTAGCTCTATATCAATCTCTGTCTCCATCGCCGTCTCCGTCTCCGTCTCCGTCTCCATCGCTGTCTCCGTTTCAATATCTGTCATAGTCTCCGACTCTGTAGGCATTAGTTCTATCTCTGCTTCAGACTCATACTTTTCATGATTATTATTAGACATGTTATTTTGTTGTTGTTGTTGTTGTTGTTTGTAACAGTGAGTGATTATTTATGTATATATACACGTGCTAACTATTCAATTGAACATATGAAAATGAAGCTTAAAAAACAAAACACATCGCTCATGGTCAAAGATTGGGATGTGGTGGTGACGAATAATAATAATATAAACCCTCGAAATGGTAAGAAAAATAAACGACAAACTTTTTTCAAACACGGTCCACTGTTAGCGGATAACGTCAGATGTCTCATCTGCGGACCCTCCAATTGTGGCAAGACTAATGTTCTGCTGACACTACTCTTACACCCTAACGGTCTTAGGTTTAATAATGTTTACCTTTATTCGAAAAGCTTAAACCAACCGAAATATCAGTTTCTCGGTGAGGTTTTAGAGGGAGCTGAAGATGTACCCTTTCACGCTTACAATGACAAGAGCCAAGTAGTGCCACC
Source organism: Thaumatotibia leucotreta (assembly GCA_025490895.1). Classification (NCBI taxonomy): domain Eukaryota; kingdom Metazoa; phylum Arthropoda; class Insecta; order Lepidoptera; family Tortricidae; genus Thaumatotibia; species Thaumatotibia leucotreta. The sequence goes on from JALPQI010001957.1 coordinate 91,652, forward strand.
GGAACAAGCCGAAGAAGACAGTGTTGTTGTGTTTGATGATGTGGCGTTGGAAGATCAAGATACGATTCGTCAATACTTTTCCATGGGTCGTCATCGGTGTTTGGATTGTTTTTACCTGTGTCAAACTTACAGTAGAATACCCAAACAGTTGGTGCGTGATAATGCCAATCTGATATTGCTCTTCAAACAGGACGAGATGAACTTGAAACATGCCTATGATGATCATGTGAACACTGACATGACTTGGGATAAATTCAAGGAGATTTGTCGCGAGTGTTGGGGGAAAAAACACAATTTCCTAACAATCGATAAGGAGAGAAACATCAACAAGGGTCGCTATCGTAAAGGTTTTGATGTTTTTATTATTATAAACACTGATGATGATGATGATGATGATGACAATAATAAATAGACGTTACATATTAAAAGATGTTTTTCTTTTGTTTATATTAGTGTTATAGTGTCTTCTGATGTGATATAACCTATTCCACTACCAAGACCCTTTATTCTATTAATTCTGTTTGACTTGAATATAAAAAATGTTTGGTAATAAAAAATTGAAAAGAAAACTCGTAGACTCTATTGATAGCGTAAAGAAAAAGGTGAAAGCATTGCGAGAGGATAAGTCATCTCTTAACACCTCACTCGCACAAACCTTTGAACCAATCACAAAACCACTCAACGTTTTAATGGCAAAAGCATTAGAAACTAATCCAACGACGAGTGTTGTTAAGCAAAATGATGATGATGATGATTATGAGTCGGATAAGTTTAAACTGATGCAAACCTCTACACCCATGTTATTGCCTCATCAAAAAAAAAAACGTCGATTGATAAAAACTGAACTTGATGTGGGTAACCTTCAACAACAACAACAACAACAGCAACAGGAGGATATTACTGGTAGTGATGATGGGGATGATGACGAGGATGATGATGATGATAATGATGATGATGGTGATAATTATGATGACGCAAAGTCAGCTCTTGAGGAAAGTCAAACTAGTGTTAAAAATTATTATGATGATGATGATGATGATGAGGTAAGTAAGCTATCAAACAAGGGTGATCTCCAAAAATATATCGGAAACCTTTACAAAACTACTAAAATACCATTCGGTGCTTACCTCAAGGGCAAAAAGCTACATATTGGTGATAGTCAAGTGAGAATCGATAATGATTTGATATATATCAAAGAGTCACCGTTTGAATTGACACCTGGGCTGACTGAACTAATCTTTAAAAAGATGCCAAACCGGAATCTTATTCGAATCAAAGACATAAGGGATTACAATAAAATTTTAGACATTACAAACGCTCGACGCAGAGGATTCCTACCAAATAGTCAACTGTGTGGGGATAAAAGTTTAAAATATCAGCTCTACATCAAACAACGTCCTCAACAATCTAATAAGAAGCAAGGTGGATGTCTTAACAATCGCACGCCCTCAGACAGAGAGCCTTTGACTACTAAAACTTTTTACCCGAAAACTGATTACATCTATTGGGATGATCCAAACGAACTCGTGAATCGCTTACAGCTTTTAATTGCATCACAGAGTGCAGGTAACACATCCCACTCCAATGAAATTAACGCAATCATCGAGGAACTTACCGAGAGTGGTATCATTTTAAACTAAAACAAACAGCTCCATGACAGAGTTGTTCTAAACTGACCGTTACCTGTTCACACCTGTTACCTGTTCACATCTGTTGACAGAAACCTGTTTCAACCTGTTAACAGAAACCTGTTCAAACCTGTTTAAAGCTGTTACCGCTTTTTAACTGAACCCGCTTTTATCACTTCAAACCTGTTCTAACGCATACGTATATGCATTTTATATGTAATAAATAAGGGTGTCCCTGCTCACCATGCACCACTTTCACGATGCCTCTCAATAAGTTTGGACAGCATCTAGGCAGTGATTCTTCATGTTATCGTGATAAAATCAAAGTGGGAAAAAATTTAGTAAATTTTGAAAACAAACGATTGTCGGGAATAGAAAGAGCTATTTTCAAAACGGACGCCATCACTAAGGCTCAATTGGATGAACAAATCATATTCATACTTGGGAAACTGAAGGGTCATAATTCAGAATTGACAAATTTACGGCAAAAGCTTGACAAATTATCAGTTAGACTCATTACACCTGCACCAACTACAACACCACCACCACCAGCAGCAGCAGCAGCTCCAAGGAAACATACCGTACCGATAAACAAGAATAACCATGAGTAAAGCTCAAGTAGTGAATGAAATACACAAGTATGCGAGAAAAACGTTTCCACGTCGTCGATTCATTCAGAGGGGGTTCGATGACACATGGCAAATTGATTTGATTGATATGCAGAAACATTTCAAATATAATAACAACTATAAATACATACTCGTATGCATTGATACCTTTTCGAAATACGCTTGGTTGCAACCGTTAAAATCAAAGAACGCCGAAGACGTTACAAAGGCTATGAGTAACATTTTAAATGAAAATCAAAGAAAACCCAAGAATATTCAATCGGACGACGGTAAAGAATTTTTCAATGTCAAGTTTAAATGCCTCATGAAACGTCACAATATTAATCACTATTCCACATTCAGCGTCATGAAAGCTTCCATAGTGGAAAGGCTAATTAGAACCTTAAAACATTGGCTTTGGAAACAATTTAGCATGAATGGGTCGTACAAATGGATACACTTGATAAGCGATATTACGCATTACTACAATAACAAACCGCATCGTACTATCGGCATGGCGCCAGCAAGAGTGACTAAAAATAACTCGTATCAGTTGTTACATAATGTTTACAATAATATCAAAATAAAACCTCGAGGCAAATTCAAGGTTGGTGATAGCGTGCGAATCAGTAAATATAAGTCAGCTTTCGCTAAAGGCTACACTGGTAATTGGACTACGGAGATATTTAAAGTAATCAAGGTGCAAAACACTAACCCAGTGACGTATTTACTTGAAGATGGTCATCGTAAGCCTATTTCTGGATGTTTTTATGAACAAGAATTACAGAAAACTAAACATGATGATATTTACCTAGTGGAAAAGGTTTTAAAACGACGTGGCAGTAAAGTTTATGTAAAATGGCTTGGCTTAAACGAAAAAAGTTGGATAGATAAAGATAATAATATTGTTTAACTACTTTGAGTAATAAACCTCATGAAACGATTTGGTTGTATTCAATAAAACTCCCCTTTTTTATTTTATTTATTACGTGTATATATTTTACGATTTATAGATATATATATTTGATTACACAAATTATTACATAAAAGATTACAATAACATTTAGAGATACACTCGTAAAGAGATAGCACAACCACATAACCTGTGATGACAAAAACGAGAACAAAATGCTATTTCTAAGTAACTTGTGAGGCATTTAATTATTAGTTGTTTATAGAGCTAGTAAAACATATTACGATTCATGATTTAAATTTCACCCTGTAGTTATTCATAGAGTTAGAAAAACATATTACAATTCACGATTTAAATTTCACCCTGTATAGTAAGTACTCCCATTGTAATTGTACTTGATTGTACATTCATTCAAACGCAACTAGCTCAATGAGATAACGCATATCCTGTAATGATAAAACGAGAACATAGCGCATAGGACAGTTTACATTTAAATTTAGGTCACTGGAAAATTATAATCTTACTATTTCAATAAATAAAACACATCATAGAATGATACCAAGTTATACTGGACAAACACTCCCATCCCACAGTTGACTAGTCAAAGTTGACACCCATCCTCGCTAATTAAGACCTAGTCAAAATAAGATAACGCATGTAGACACCTCTTAACCTTTGATGACGCAATCACATGTAATGATAAACCTTTCACCTCGCCAAATGAGATAACACAATCACAGCTATGTAGGTCAACCATAATCTTCAAATACCTAAACACTCGTTTCCCACGATGCAAAAACAACTCTATTGCTATCATATTAAAGCACTATTTTGCACTTCACAAGTGATACAGAATCCTCCTTTCTACACTACTGCGTTGAATTTGCTATAGAGGACGCTGTAATCAATTCATGATTAGAAAACATCAACAATGCGGATAATCCCACAATGTCGTAACAGACGTGCTTACCATAGAAAAAAACAACTGCGAAAGACTCTGGTTGTCACGGGATTCGAACCCGCTTCCTTTGAATATTTTCTCATCAATTTGGGCGATAAACTATCAAACATGACAGTCATATTCCTCAATGAAATTATGTCGGAAACAAACCGGTTCACTAACGCATGTACAATTAAAGAACTGTCGATACCAAGTACTTATACTAACCGCTGGTCACCGTTAGGCCGCGGTCGTACTGCACACGCCGCACGCAACCGACAACGTCCCGTCGGACGCAGCGTCTGAATGATGTATGGCGGGGGGACGCCGCACGCAGCGGGCGAAAACGACCACTCCCGAGCATTCCCGAACACACCATTCACCGGCTGCGTGCGATGGGACGTTGTCGGCTGCGTGCGGCGTGTGCAGTACGACCGTGGCCTTAGCTTTTTTGTACAATCACCCGCGCCTTATATGGTCCACTTGACTACTAGTGGAAGTGCCTCGCCCCCGTTTGTCACGTCACTGACTGTAGCTTTTGTGTCAGATTATATCTTAAGGTGCGGTTAAACTAAAAGAGCATTCGCTGTTCTAACCTCCCACTCTACGAAATTCGATCGGTAAACAAAACGTGATTGGTTGATTTCGTAGAACGGGCGCTAGAACAACGAAGTTCTTTTGGTTTACACGCACCTTTACAGATGAAGCTGTAAAAATATGTATACACTATATTAATGTGAGGTTTCATAAGGTGCATTTAGACCAAACGAGCATGCGCTCATTCTATCCCCCACTCTACGAAATTCGATCGTTATACAAAACGTGATTCGTCGAAATTCGTTGATTTCGTAAAGGGGTTTGGGTTGAATGAGCGAATGCTCGTTTAGTCTAAAGGTGCGTTCAAACTAAAAGAGCATTCGCTGTTCTAACCTCCCACTCTACGAAATTCGATGGGTACACAAAACGTGATTGGTTGATTTCGTAGAACGGGCGCTAGAACAGCGAATGCTCTTTTGGTTTAAACGCACCTTAAAATTAAATGTACCTTTATGTATTTTCGTTTCCTACTTGAGGTCTGTTTGGGTCAGTTTTTATCTACAGTCTCTCATTAAAAATAATTTATAAAATAGTACTTAGTAATAGAAAAATAAATGAGAGAAAAAATACATGTATGTGTAATTTAAAAAAGGGAATAAAACTCTTATGCTATGTAAAGAAATGAGAGAAAATATAGACGTATATGTAATTTAAAAAAACGAATTAAACTCTTATGCTATGTAAAGTACATCAGTAAAACATTTTATATGCTTATTTTGAAGCCAAGAATCGCTACAATTGTTCGCCCACGGTGCATAATTATGTGTTATTTAATGGGAATGACATTCCGGTTTTTGCTGACAAAGGAATTACATAATGGCGGAGTTCACCGTGAACAGCTGATTCAGTCGGCCTAGACCTCGATTAACTAGCATTGCAATTGATACGTCTTTAGAATATGACTAAATAAGTAAATACCCAGACTTGTCTAGCTTCGTATAAGTGCAGACAGTTGCAGAGATCATAAAAAAACTGGCCAAGAACATGTCGGGCCATGCTCAGTGTAGGCTTCCCTATTTGTTCAATAACGGCTGGGTCTATTATATGTTCGATATAATTTTATTTTAAAGTATTCTATAAACCTTCTATTGATGAGTATTATTATATTTTTTTGGACCCTTGGATCAAAAGTTAGAGGGCGAGGACACATTTTTTTTCAATCATCAGTTATTTTAGTTCTGTTCTGTCCTTTCCTGTTACCTATGTACAATCAACAACACACCTGTGAACACAGGCAAAGTGCCAAAAATATGTAAACAAAACTTTATTGCCTGGTGTGGACGTAACTCACACTGAAAATTTCGAGAATGACCCACTTAGAGATCACTCAGTATACAGAAACAATTATTTTCTAAGTGCAACTCTTTAGTATTTTTTGAGGTATAATTTATTCGGTTAACACCTGTATTTTAGGATTTCTTGCCATTTGAAAATTGTGTGTCTGGCGATTTTACGAATTTCGCCCAAAATTTTTATTTAGTAGCGTTTTTACACTACTTTCAATATGGCCTTAGGGTCTCACCAAACCAATCGACGCGGAGTCGGCTTTCGCCGAGTGTTTTACACCACACTATTCGCATTTAGCCGATCGACCGTCTCCGCGGTTGAACACCTGCGTTAAGCAGTCTCACCCTCCTTACGGCCGTCGAAACGCTCGATCGGCTGCGATTTGCTACCGCAACAGTTGTAAAGCGGCGGTCGGCTCTCCCGTGCTCCGTCCTGCCGTCGAGACGTCAGACAGCACGCGTACAGCCGCTGAGTAGGACAGCGGGTGATCGGCAATCGTAAATCTCATTTTTGGAGACTAGTTGTTAGTACCTAGCTAGTTTGAAATTGAACAGACGTGTAAGATTACGACAGTATTACTTCGTGTTATCAGATCTATTGCAGATTTTAATGTGGGTAATAATAATTCAAATTAATAAATACAAACGCATCAGTAGCTACTTCGGCCGTCATCGGCTCTTTTCGGCCGTCGTCAGCTATGTTCGGCCGTCGAAGACGCTGAACGGCTTCCGCCAGCTCTGACCGGTCCTTATCGTAGGTACTCGGCCGTGATCGGAGCCGTTCAACTCTTTCCGGCACCGTACGGCGGTATTAGGAGATTTAGGAATGCGAACGTGTGCGTTAGGCTGCAAACGGGGTCGTACGAATGCGAACAGCTTTACGGCAAAACGCCGTTTTCCCGTCGAAAGACGTCGTTTCGCGTGGGCCGAGCCGATTTACGATGTACTCGCTCTTATTGCGTTGACATAAAGCTTTTTCCGTACGCGATTAGCCGAAACGGCGTCGACTAGTTTGGTGAGACCCTTACTCAACAATGAATCAGAAATAGGCTTAGATTCTTATTTAGTAAAAAAGCTCAGTTCTTGTAGGACTGCTTGTAATAGTTTTCACAAATTGTATTGCTTTCGATTTTTTCTTATGGATGATTATAGAGATCAACGACTTTTAACAGCCATACCCTAATTTTAAATCGCACTAACGTGGTAAATCATAGAGAATTCATAAATCAAATTATGTTAGGAAATTCGGACATCCTCAGGTACTTATCCATATAACTCACTAGAAAAATATCCAATATAAATATTTTTTCTTAAAAAATCTATAGTTTCAATGAACTACCCAAACCTTCCATACAAAATTCCAAAAACTGAAAATTTTCATACAAAAAGTGATCTAGGATAAATGGGTTATGAGCTTTGAGAGTTTGTTCAATTGTATTAAAAATTTGCACACATTACCAAAAAGAGTTAAGAAAGGTGATTATTTAAACAATAGAGGCATAATTAATACAGTTTCCTAGATTCCTGACAATTTCAGTGTGGCCTACGTATACATATTTCTGGCACTTTGTCTGTATCGACAGCTGTGTTGTCGATTGTTTATGAACATATTGGGAATTAAATGTCCAAAATCGCCACTCTGGGCAAGCGGGTTGGAAGCAGTAATGTGTCCACTATGGTGATGCTGCTGCCAATCATCAATCCAATATTAATTGACAAATTCAATCCCTCCTTTCAATTCAACGACTCCCACGGGAAGAATTTCGGTGGCGACGAATGTATTTTTACTACCGGTGCCATCACCACGCGGATTTCGTATATGACATCTATGTGAAATAGGGGCCAAATGTCGTGGCCCCTATTTCACCAAAGTGACTGGTGTGACAATTGTAAGAATTACTATTTCTCCTATTGTCAGCGGCTATGTTTAGCGGTTACCATGTGTTTTATTGTAGTTATTGCTAAAGTATTGCTTTCTTGCGGAGTAAAATTACAATTGTCCCAGATTGTAGCGAAATTCCGACACAGGCCGAACCTCATCTCAAGGTGCATGCAGACCAAAAGAGAGTGCATGCAGAACGAAATTCGATCGTTATACGACCTTCGGAAACAAAAAAGTAGTTTATTAACGATGTAATAAGGTCTTTTATAAATCATTCCATGTTGGTGGCAAACAAGCACGTGGACCATACAATAGTAAGCGGCAGCCTACGAAAGCCGATGACATCAGTAAAAGTGATATTTTACAATTGTCTTACAAGTATCATGGTGAAGTAGGGGCCTGATATTAATAATTTATATCAATATTATTATTTACCAGCCTCATTTACAAGCATTAGCATATAGCAGGATTTATAGGTCTGTTTCGGTAGAGCCGGAGTATTGCAGTAACGCCCGGTGGCGAAAGTGCAACTGATTCCTTGATATCGTTTATAGATCTAATTAGTGTTAGACAAGGGACTAGCCGCGTGGTGACGGCAGTAAGAATACATTTGTCACCACCCCAACTCTTCCCGTGGGTGTCGTAAGAGTCGACTAAGGGATTGAAGTGTCACTGACCATTTATTTATCGAATATTGATAGCTGGCAGCAGCGTCATCATAGTGGACACATTACTGCGGTCGCCAATCCGCTTGGCCAGTGTAGCGATTATGGGCATTTACTTCCTAATGCATCCGTACGCATAGATAATAGAAGAGGCCTTTGTCCAGCAGTGGACTAATATAGGCTGGTGTTGGTGGGACTAGCCAAGTCATCGTGCCATGCAAACGTTCTTGTGAAGTCAAATACATCTGTGAGAGTACGCCTTAACACTTTTAACTTAAATACAACGGTTCGCTACAAAAATATATAATCGGTTTTCAATTTTCATACTTGTACCTCAGACATTTGTGCAGATATGTATAGATATTTTTGATCATGTTCGCTTGGTATAAATACTATTTATTTACTTCTAAAAAAGAAAGTAAACTTATGAAAATATACCCACGGTATTGTGAATTCCCCTAATAACCAGCTAATGGGACAGTTTAATCTCCTTAACGTGTTTTTCATGTTCACCTACAAAACGTGAGATTTAGGGGATAAAATTACGTTTTTGGGGAACAGCTGTCACCGTCATTATTAAAAGTAATCTATATAAATCGATAGGAACATTTTAAGCTAATTACCAGTGATCGGATTAGGTAGTGCCATTTCGGGTGAATGACCTTAAACATTATACTTAACATGGATAAGCCTCGGGATCCTGGGACTTATATTTTTTTACAGATTTTTTTATTGTTATGTCATAAATTGAAGAAACATGAAAAATTGCATTTTGTAATTGTGAATACATCTTTTATTTGATGTTTTTATAACTGCTACTAAGAGTAGTAGAAGCAAAACAATTATTAAAGAAAACTCTATGACTGCTCTACTTTAGACCACTAGAACAAAAGAGTCCCAATAATAGTGTCTCAAAGTCCGGTAAAGAAGTAAAAATTATTGATTAAACCAATCATTTAACTACGAGTATGAAATTAACAACTAGAAAAACATTAATAAAGGCACACATATGACAAAATTAGCTATTGTGGAAAAATACCCTTAAAACCATGTTCGATAAGTAAAATTAGACTAATTTTTATCAATATCAAACTGAAAGTAAACAAAATAACTATAAAATTGTAAATTTTCGAACAAACATTTTACTTTTCATATTAAATAATGTCGGGCTTAGAAGTTATGTCCACACTAAGATAACGTACCGAATTCCCGCGAAATGGCACTACCTAATCCGATCACTGCTAATTACACTTACGCGGCGTTTCACGACCTATAAAATACCTCAGACGCCTCATAGGAGTCATACTGATTGTGAGCAACTATCACAACGGAGGTAACCCCTGAATCGTAAAAAAATGTCACCCATCATCAATAAATTATTGTTCCCTGATTCTTCCATCCCTTAGTGATAAACGCACAAAGGAAATAAACGCCGTCAGCAAAATGTTTTTGCGTTTGACTTGACACGTTTTTGTCATTGATTGCAACACTGCCTACTCTAGAGTGTCGAATCTAACAAGTATTAAGTACATCTACGATATCTAGTATGCAAATTCGCGCGATTTATAGCCGACTCAGTGATTTGCAGGGCCTTGACGTCTGTGGGCGAAATTATTCTGTTACAATTAACTTTCCTTTCTGCAGGTTATCCTTATGATATACTGCACTGCAATGCAACAGCAGCTAGTTTCGAAACGAAGCTTTTGTTAACTTTAGGACCTGTTGTATTCTCCCCTAATAAAATATATCTGCAAGATAAATGTTAGCTGTCATTTTCTTTTATATGCTTACGGAAAAGGATAGTGGTAATATTAAGGCCTGGCCACAACATTGGTCTTAAGGTGCATTCAGACCAAACGAGCATTCGCTATTCTATCGCCCACTCTACGAAATCAACGAATCACGTTTTGTGTAACGATCGAATTTCGTAGAGTAGGGGGTTAGAATAGCGAATGCTCTTTTGGTCTGCTTGCACCTTAAGACCGGCGGCAAGCGAATCCATAAGTTGGAGCGAATGCCGATATTGGAACTCCCTCTCGCACGTATGGTTTTCCGCTAAGCCGCGCGGTCACCTTAAACCAATGTTGTGGCTAGGCCTTATAGATTTCCTTAGCGAAAAGTGTTTGCCATCTAAAGCCTTGTTTACGTCGAACCCATTAGCTAATGCACAGGCACAGGTTCAAATGTTCGATCTATCAACATTAGGGTTCATGCACCCTGCTATTTGTGGACTCGCCCAACTGGGTAAAATTTGCCAGGGTTGCCACTTTTTACCACTCCTGTATGGCATTTCAAGTTTCAATACAGTCGTTTATAATAATGTAACTATTAATTAGATTTTATATACCACTGTGTTAGCATTTCTGCGACAAAAATTTAGAGACACATTTATTCCAGTATGTTAATTTTATTTTCAATCACATCACGGGATTTTAATTCTGTTAAAAGAAAAAAAGAAAAAGCGTTTCAAAAATGTAACGATTTGTAACCGCCGTACAAATTGTTTGAAAAATAGTTGATGAATGGAAAGTAAATTTGATTTTAAGATATTTTATAAGCTTTTATCTGGTAACGATGTATACTTGTCGCTGGGGGCCAATTTTTGACTATCGAGCATTCGATTTCGTCCAATCGGTCATATATGTACCTATACTGTTGATTGCTAATGTCGAGTTAAATTAGATCCTGCTTCTCGTTACCGATTGTGCTTAAAATTTGTAAAATGCCGCGATTCTAAAGACTTCAATAGAATTGAGCCGTACTTTTGTTACGACTGACAACCCTGGCTGTCAAATAAATACAAGATTGACACAACCTGGAACTAATTCTACTCCAACTTTAGCATTTTCAAATTTTACGACTCCACCTAACCCACTTAACTAATGATAGACCTTATGTATTTACGCTAAGGTCTACAATTAGTCAATTATAAGTGTAAACGAATAGAGAACTTAGGTAATAAAACTCGTGATTCACGGCAAGTTAGGTCGTATTTCAAGAACCATAAGTCACTGCAGATTTTCGTACATTTCTGTATACGGTTAACGATTTACAAGGAACTGTTAGAATGAGAATTATGGACCTAAGTATTGATGTGTCTATATAACTCCGTATGTATTGGGTTGCTTTCAGTTTTAGAATTATAACTAACGTGAGCGTGAGACTCAAATATATTAAAATGTTATCGAATCGGGTTACTCACTATATTAAAATATGTTTGAGTCTCACGTTAGTTATAATTCTAAAACTTAATCATCGTTACTCGAATTATGTCATGATCAAACATCCAATTTAGGCGATCGCCGAAATGGCCATATTCTACAAGTGACAAATCGACGCAAGAATGTTGACAACCCGCTGGCGTAGGTGACGCGTAGGCAGTAGTGATCTAAGCTTTCTGGAGTGATAGAGATCGGCTTTTAGTAGGTGGTGACATGGCTTATATCGTGACATACAAACTAGCGTAAAGACGCCATCAAATATTGCCATAACGTTAGAAGCGTGTCCAGATATTTTTAGCGCTCTGGACGCTACGATATATCTGATGATTCTGATGATCAAGATAAAAGCTGCCGATATGTTGATGACGAGCATTAAGGTGGATTTAGGGTGAAGACACATTTATCAGCATGCGTACGCATTTTGTCTAGCAAAATTGGCCGTTTAGTATGAAACGTGTAAGCATGCGTACGCGTGCGGAAAGCTGGTCGCGGTTCCATACTAAACTGACATTTTCTATAGACAAAATGCTGATAAATGTGTTTTCACCCTTAGACCAAATGAGCGAATGCTCATTCTATTCCCCACTCTACGAAATTCGTTCGTTAAACAAAACGTAATTCGTCGAAATTCGTTGATTTCGTAGCGTGGGGGATAGAATGAGCTCGTTTGGTCTAAATCCTTCTTAAGACTCTTCAGTCAGAGCACAACTATTTTTTTAATATTGATATGGGCTTACTCTTGGTCAAAGACTATCCGAGGGCAGAGACGTGGCCTACGATGCAGTGAGTTCGCCCAGAAGGTGCCTGTTCACCCTTGACTTGAATAATTAGTAATGATCGACGTAGAATAGGTAGTAATATCACCAGATCGCAATGTCACTACCTGCCATGACAATCAGTAGAATTTTCCTGCCATTCCATACAACCTTATAAGACTTGGCGAACAAATTCAGAAATAGCCTTTCTACAAGCATCGATTGTGTTCAGACCACAGACGGACGGTAACTAGACGCCGCATTATGACGCCTTTCAGAAAAGCGTGAAGTCACAGTTTACACAATATAGGTGCATCTTTACTCGTGAATTGAGACTCTCGTGATAGCCCTACTGATAAGTATCATAAACAATTTTGTATTACAACAGACTGACTCAAAACGGGAGTAACTCAGTGGAGATGGCATTTGCAAGTGCCGAAATATCGGGTGCTCAATAATTGCAATTTACATGGTAAATAACCCGTTCCAAGTCATAGTAACAATATAAATGATCATGTTAGCTTAAAAACATGTACAGTCCATGTTTACGCCTGAAACTGAATGTATGACATATGAGCACAGGTCGTGTCATCGATTTTCGATGCAAGTGACGCAACTGACGTCAGCGGTCACGCTCCTATACTAAATTAGTGGGAGTTCTACATGTTTCTGGGATTCTCAAAATGTGCCCTAGTTTAGAGGGCCTCTGGGGAGCGTCTGAGCGGTGCTTTATTGGTAGCTCGGATTTAAAATTGTCCTTGGCTGTCCGCGAGTTTCGCGACACACGCACTGCGCCTGCAGGCTAGGATCAACCAACAATCCGGTGTTTGGGGTATATAATTCGGGGTAGGTATACTAGGTATTCACTCATTTTGTCTTTACCAGATTGAAGAGATGGAAACTCTTATGTGCTCCATCGGTTGATCCATCCATGTTGATGTGATCTGTGGTTCAGGCCGATGACATCGCCATTTTTCGGTTAAACGTTCCCTCGTCTACACAACTTACTATTTGTGAACCTTAATACAAAGTAATAAGAGCTAACAATGGTCATTTATGTTGGCGATGATCTAATTGGCAACTCTTTAAGGCAATATTCCAAAAATAAGACTATCAGAAATAGTTCGGTTCGGATATCATTAAGACACTGATATGGAGTTGTTGACTTGTATGAGGAACGGATAGATTTATTCGATTCTTAAGTAACTTGGCTTATCGGATTATTAATTAATTTTGCTATAAATTAGAGTAATTGCTGAAATGGATCCAAAATGGTATCAGATAAAATTATCTTCATACCCCGTTATTCATAAACGGCTGCTAACTTAACAAGCCGCTAATAATTGTTCGTCCCTTTCGGTCTTAGCAATGTGTCCATAAGAGCAAAAGGAACAAAACAATATTTGTGGTTTGTTAAATTATCAAACGTTTATGAATAAGGGGGATAATCTTTAATTGTAATAAAAAAATCTTTTACTATGCATATTAGAGAGTGCTATTTCTCGGGGTAAACTCATGCCCAGAAAGTGAGGCTTTTCTGTAAGCTTGCAGGAATTAATTTTCATTGTACTTTTCTGTAGGCTTAGCACATGGTTGGTGCGACAGTATGTCGCCGCGAGTAGTCCGTGGGCTACTCGGCCTGAAATTAGAAAACGGTATAATTTGGGGGTACCAAGTGTCCTTTTTACAGTAGTTAGACATATTCATAAGGATGTTAAAAAAGTATGATAGACATCTCAAAGTGGTAGCTAATAGGCATACGGGCTATTTAATGATTTCCGTTGTATGACAGGTATGGTTAAAATTAAGAGGTACAAATTTTCCTTTTCACGGCTGTTAGGTAAGCTTATAAAAACGTCAAAAATGCAAGATTGCCATTTATTTATAAGTGCTACCTAACAAAAATGGGGGCCAATCAAAGATGGTGGATCTCAAGTTTTATAAAATCAAGTATATCTCGAGAACTACTAAATATATCTAATTACTCTCTGGAACAAAATTAAAGACATATCTGTAAGCTTCATATTTTGCATATACACCATATTGCTAAAACCAACCAATAATTAATTATGACCAATTTAATGAACATTTCGTGATTTTGTTTTTTTTTTGTGTCGTGTTTTTACATAGTAGTCATGACGCTAGAAAAATTAAATATTTTTTTAAAGATAGTGTATTTAATAAGCTTTAATTTGATGTATATAACTTGTTGGCGGTATTAAAAAAAAGACCCATAAAAAATATTTAAATGAATTGTAGTCATAATCCACCGTATATTAAATACACTATCTTTAAAAAATAATTTAAGTTTTTTATATTTTTCAATCTTGGTTATTTGAAATAAGCACTATTATTTACGAGTGGCACTTCCATCGCCTCTTAATTCACTAAGTATACGGTGGATTATGACTACAATTCATTTAAATATTTTTTATGGGTCTTTTTTTTAATACCGCCAACAAGTTATATACATCAAATTAAAGCTTATTAAATACACTATCTTTAAAAAAATATTTAATTTTTCTAGCGTCATGACTACTATGTAAAAACACGACACAAAAAAAAACAAAATCACGAAATTTTCATTAAATTGGTCATAATTAATTATTGGTTGGTTTTATTAATATGGTGTATATGCAAAATATGAAGCTTACAGATATGTCTTTAATTTTGTTTCAGAGAGTAATTAGATATATTTAGTAGTTCTCGAGATATACTTGATTTTATAAAACTTGAGATCCACCATCTTTGATTGGCCCCCATTTTTGTTAGGTAGCACTTATAAATGGCAATCTTGCATTTTTGACGTTTTTATAAGCTTACCTAACAGCCGTGAAAAGGAAAATTTGTACCTCTTAATTTTAACCATACCTGTCATACAACGGAAATCATTAAATAGCCCGTATGCCTATTAGCTACCACTTTGAGATGTCTATCATACTTTTTTAACATCCTTATGAATATGTCTAACTACTGTAAAAAGGACACTTGGTACCCCCAAATTATACCGTTTTCTAATTTCAAGCCGACTAGCCCACGGACTAGAGATAGTTCTCCCGTCCTTTATTAGCTATATTAACAAAAGAGGGACGGATAGACTATCTCGCGGCGAGATACTGTCGCGCCAATCCTGTGCTAAGCATACTGCACGGTCTCGTTGGTATTGCCGAGAAGGTTTTCCTCGCATTATGCATTGTGAAATATTGAATGATATTCATTTTGAAATGTAGACTTTTTCTTTAATTTTTGTTGGCTTTCCGAAATCACCGATACAGTCGTGGAGAATAGTCTCGCGTTAAAACTTGTATCATAAATAACTATTATATTATAATGCATATGCATTTAGAATGAAAATTCAGAAAGTGGGATTAAACTGAAATGAAGGTTTTTTTAACTTGTGGTAAGATCACCGAGCAGAAAAGCCGACTTTCAACACTATTATAAACAGTTTACGAGTATACACGGTGTAACGTCAGCATTCCGAAAGATTGTAATGCTGGATTCCTGACCATATTTAGAGTCTTTAATGTTATATAAAATTTCCTGGATTCGGCTTGGTTTCAGAGATAATCAACCTTTTTTCGAAATAAGTTTTTCGACGTAACTCGTCATTTAACTTCTTTTGGATTACAATGCTACCACAATGTGTTCTAATATTACCACACCTTTTGCCTGACAATCAAAAAATACGAATAGACTTGACGAAATAACCTCTACCTAAAAAAATAATTGAAATAAATAATTTAAACAAATTGTTGTTATGATAAAAAGTACTGGAAATGTTAAAAAGTATTCAAATCGGCCATAAAAATAAGAAAAAAAAAATTTTTTTTTGGTGGAATTGACATTAGGTCTCATAATATTTTTTGTTTATTTTGATGTCTAGAATGCATAGTTAAAATCTTTCGCAATGCTCGCGTAACACCGTGTTTACTATAAACTAGCACTTATTGTGCATTCATCCAACTTAATGTATATGGCTTAGCGCCAACGCTGTTTTCCATTGCTAATGCCCGCCCGCGTGTTGTGCCACCTTTACAGCTCCTTCATATATATACAGTACACGTATGTCCTAGGCATAAGGTTCAAAATGGTTTACATATTTTTGAGCTGATCTTAGGTACTTAATATGGACGTGTTTGGTTTGGATTGCCACAAACAACAGCGGCCCTACCGCGAATTTCGAAATCCGCAATTTTCGAAGATTTGTCTCTCTCACTCTAATGACGCCTTCGTTGGAGTGACAGAGAGAAAACCTCGAAATTTACGAATTAAATTTTCGCGGTAGTATGCCAATACCTACCTACTTCAAGCTATTTCGTTGGTTCAATAGTTTTCACAGAGCACATCACATCCACCACCCCAACTCCTCCTGCGGGTGTCGTAAGAGTCGACTAAGGGATTGAAGTGTCACTGACCATTATTTGATAAAATATTGATGATGGGCAGCAGCGTCATCAATGTCATTATAGTAGACACATTACTGCGATCGCCAATCCGCTTGCCCAGCGTGGCGATATGGGCATTTACCTCCTAATGCGTCTATACGCATAGTTCATAGGAGAGGCCTACGTTCAGCAGTAGACTGTCACAGGCTGATGATGTGATCGGATGTGACATCACATCAATTTCTGACACTGGCCGAACTTCATTCAAGAATTAATGAAAATTCTTCTAAACCTTGTGACAATTGTCACGACCTTCGGGAAGTTAAAAGTAGTTTATTGATTTAGTTATGTAATCAATATTTTTATAAATAATTCCATGTTGGTGGTAAACAAGCACAGGGACCATCCAATAGTACACGGTTGATGTAGCCTACGGAGACCTGTGACGTCAGAGGCCCGTTTCACAAAAACTTGTAACTTGTAATACAAGAAGTCTCTTTTTAACATCATTAATGAGATAAGACTTCCGCTTGTATTACAAGTTACAAGTTTTCGAGAAATAGGCCCCAGGTCAGGTATATTTTACCTGATTTCACAGATCTCCGTATCACAGGGTCTGTAGGTGGTCGCCACTTGGGAACCTTATCACCCAACTGCCATCGATTTACTTATTTAAGTAAACCATAATCTGCAATATACAACCATTCGTAATAAAGCCATTATCATTCACAAATGCTGATCCCCTTGCCTACCAGATATGGGCGACCTAGAATACCGCCCTTGGTGCAGAATGGCATCTGATACAAAGGCAAGCTTATACAACTCACGTGCCTGTAGTTTCCGAACACACTGTATATGGAAATTGCTCGGTTGTCAGCGATTCCTTCAATGGAATGATGGACGGACAGGTAGAATTACAAGTTGGTAGTTTTTAGACTTAAGTCTTCATTATTGGCGAGGTTATACGGCCAATAAATGTACTATTACTAGTGACCCGCCGCGGATTTACACGAGATAATCGTCATCTTATCAGCCGAAAGACGTCCACTGCTGAACATAGGCCTCCCCCAAAGATTGCCACAATGACCGGTCCTGCACCACCATGGTCTCATTTTTAATCACATCACGCAGCACGCGGGATAATACTGATACTGATACTATAACCTTTATGTAGTGAGAAAACAAAACAAGGAATGTATTACATAATTCACACATCTAAAGGTGTATTTAGACCAAACAAGCATTCACTCATTCTATCCCCCACTCTACGAAACCAACGAATTTCGACGAATCACGTCTTATGTAGCCAACGAATTTCGTAAAGTGGGGAATAGAATGAGCGAATGCTCGTTTGTTCCACATGCACCTGACATCACCGTTTTCCAGTCGGTTTACAATTTGCATGTAATATCCACCACTACATTGCTTCCTGCCTAATACTGACAAACTATTCTGGGGGGCTACCGCGATAACCGCGAAAATTGAAATTGAAGGGTCCACGGAAAAAATATGTCCAATGCTTAAACAAATCGGGGCAAATTCACACCTTATTCTGTTAAAAGTAAGGTAGTTTTTCCTTCTGTAATTTGAATTGACTAGACATGTTCTTTCCGTGGACCCTTCAATTAGTAAATTCGAAAGCTTTTGAGAGAATTTCCGCAGTGAATTTCCTAACGCTGCTGCGAAACATTTGCGGGTCGATCGAAGCTTTCTATAAATATGCTTTCCAGCTGTCAATCTACACAAATCGTCAGTAGAATCTAAATAAAACGTAAACAAACCTAAAAACTTGCATTATTCCATAATCACGCACTTATAGAACACAATCTTGGGTTTATTACGAACTCGAAATCTTAAACCTCGAGTTCACAACGAGGCTTTTCTGGAGTTCGAAATTTCGAATCGAAAGTTCATGTCTTCATCCATTCTACCATAACTTGAATAATTTTGCTGGTGGTAGGACCTCGTGCAGGGTCCGCCTGGATAGCTTCGACCGTCTTACCCGTTAACCTGCCGCTAAATAGCAGTTTGCACTGCTGTGTTTCGGTTTGGGGGTAAGATAGCCGCAATCCATCGCATAGGCGTTTTTTTCGCATTTCGCATTTTTTTTGGTCACTGTGTCCATGGGCCTCAGTTCCTGCTTTCCATCAGGTGGGCTGAGAGCTCAGTTCACCTTCGACACATGAAAAGATTGCGGTTGAAGTCATAAATCGAAATGAAAGTTACGCCATCGAATGACTAAACGGAGTAATTAACATCAGTGGGAGGATTAGTACTAGTAGACTTTGCAAGTATCGGTAAGGTTAGTACTCGATACGTAAAGCAGCTATGCTATTCTCTTATTCACACATTCGACGCTGCGTTCGTTCAGCCTTCACTTCGACGTCGAGCACAGCATATTTTAAATACAAACGGGTCTTAATCGCGTAAACTTACGTTTAATTATATCCTGACGTTTCGGGCATGACGTTACACCCGTGGTCGCAGGCAGACTAAGTTTACGCGATTAAGACCCGTTTGTATTTAAAATATGAGTGATAATCGTGAAAGTTTAAATCAATATGTCGAGCACAGCGCTGCGAAAACGGTATTCACTAACGTAGAACAGCTCGTCGTCGAACTGTAGGCGGTAACTCTCGACGCAGTGTAGTTCCAGCTCACGCCGCATTCGTCGACGAGCGCTAGTGTCGTTTAAAGTGCATTTGTGCGCCAATATCCCAGTGCTCGCGATAGAATGCAACGTATCGATTAAAACCTAACGTATCCTTTACTTTCCAACTGGTGGTACGGCTACAGGTGGGGTAATGTGAGAATAGGCTGGAAACACAGACAGCTGTATTTAGGTAATAGCTGGTTTAGTAGGGCAAAAAGCTTTGATTCACAAGAGGTTAACTGTATATCATAAATAATTGGAGAAAATGTCGGTATGTTTTCCTTTTATGTACGAAATATTTGTTTTCTGAAATATCTTAACTTAACCTCCACTGGTCTCACCGCGAGCTACTAGGCTATGAACTATCGGCTATAAACACGAATAAAAGATACGCACTCCTATGTAAATAAAAGAGACACGGCGATACTCGCCCAGCTATCAGCTATCACCGCGGGGCGAGAATCGCCGTATCTCTTTTTTTACACAGGAGCGCGTATTTTTTGTTCATGAGACCAGTGCCTGTCTCACAGCGAGCTACTAAGCTATGAACTATCGGCTATAAACACGAACAAAAGATACGCACTCCCGTGTAAATAAAAGAGACACGGCGATACTCGCCCGGCTGTCAGCTATCACCGCCGAGCGAGTATGGCCAGTGCCTTATATTATTTGTATACGGAAGCAGTTTTTACACTTGTCTAAACTACTTCAAACTCTCAACAGTCTATAAAAGTCGTTCTCAGTATTCTGAATAAACCGATTTCACAAATGACAGTGATTCAGTGACATCTGTTATACAGAAAATGGTGACATCATTCGACGTTAAAAATGTCTTAAGAGGAAAATAATATCTGTAATAAATATATTACTAGGTCAACTTCAACGAAACCAGTGAAGGATATATTGTAAAGAAGAATTAGGCCAAATATGTTGTTTCCTTAAGGTGCATTTAGACCAGACGAGCATTCGCTCATTCTATCCCCCACTCTACGAAATTCGTTCGTTACACAAAAAGTGTTTCGTCGAAATTCGTTGATTTCGTAGAGTGGGGGATTGAATGAGCGAATGCTTGCTTGGTCTAAATGCACCTTTACGTACCTATCGTTAGAAACCATAAACTGAAAAAAAGCTCCAAATAGCTTGATGAATTGTTCGCAAATTTCGTGGTTTTATCTATGTCTCTCTAAAGATACATTCGTTGGAGTATCAGAGACAAATCCTCGAAATTTTCGAAGTTTGAAGTACGCGGTGATACGTACTAGATTATCGCCATTCGGCACTGTTGCTAATTTTATTTAAACTTATTCATTTAATTTAGTTTTGACTCTTAAGTAATAATTGTTTTCTATTTGTTTCAGGTAAATCTCGAGACCAGTTTGCATACTGAAATTATCTAGGTTGGCTTAGAAGTAGAGGTACCTCCGCAAACACAAAACAGCCACAAAACAGTCTGCCAACCTTACTAGGGACAGAGCGGGAAACCACTTTATTTATACTCTGTATCTAGTGATTAAAAACTCGAGGAAAGAATACAGGATGTTTCAGTCTATGAGTGACGTCATTTGATTTCTATCTACCACCATGACGTCATTCACTTATTCATCGGTTCTAAACTTCATCTAAGGAAGTTTAATAAATAAGTAAATATTGTAAGATAATCCTACATAAATCGAACTAAGTCTCAAGGTAAGCTCAAAATCAAAGATTTGATTTATAGTGGTCGGACAGTTGGGGGCAAAATTTTATCAAACCTTGTTAAAAAAGCAAGACAATTATCTATATTTATGACAAATTAGTGTACCTATATGTAAATATAGAATATCCAATATTTGGGTTTAAAAATATAAATATTTTTAGGGTTTTTTAAACTCAATCATGCCAGCTCCACAAGTGTTGTTAAGGCCAAGCCACACCAAACGCGTGTGCAGCAATGTACGTGTGCGCGTTGTAGCGTATGTAAATGTCATAGTAGATGGCACACCGTCTGCTGGAGTCACGCACGTGCACGCCACGCAAGCGGTGTGCCATCTAATATGACATTACATACGCTACAACGCACACGCGCACAACGCACATGCTGCACACGCATCTAGTGTAGCTCGGCCTTTTAAACTTTAGCTCCGATTGTCCAACCACAATTTATACCGTCACTTTGACATAGTTCCATAGTGTGTTCGAATTTGTGTTAGCCTCCGTAGCCTAGTTGGTAGTGACAGTGACTCTGCCTACGAAGCTGGAGGTTCCGGGTTCGAGTCCCGAAGAGGGCTATATTTGTGTATTTATTTATCACAAATATTTGTTCCTTGGTCATGCCTGTACATATATGTATTTAGGTATCTATTATATCTATCGTCGTACCCACATCACAAGCCTTAATTGAGCTTACCGTGGGACTAGGTCGATTTGTGTAAGATGTCCTAATATGTTTATTTATTTATTCTTTCAAGTGGACTGTCTACAGTTTTAAAATGTTGCGGTCTCTTTCCGGTTTTATTGACGGAAGTAGGACGAATGTAGCTGGAAGCATTCTATAGGTTAAATCGTTTATATTCGTTAAGACATGCCGCAGGCAGAAAACGATAGGGTTGCCTATTCCTTAATGTGTGTTTTTAATTTGTAGAAGTATTTGTTTATTTATTTATTATATTAGAATGATGTGGTATGCACGTGTTGGGTTATGTTATGATGTAATAATTAATATAGTCAGGTTTCTGAAGTAATTTACTCAAGTTGTGATACGAATAAATCAGTAAGAGCGGGGTGGTTAGAAAGTAAGTATAATTTTAACATTTCTGATTTGTGTCTAGATCGCCAAAGGTTTTGGGTGTAGGGCTCGAACCATTTTCTTCCACTGGCTACGGTCCTGGGCAGTTTGGGTCACCTCATCCCACCCCATGCTCAACACACCATCTCTTCCTCCACGGATCGGCGCCAAATGAATTTAGTGTAAGAAATTATTACATCAAAAAAAAAACAGAGTGCATGTTCAAATATTTTAGAGCACCATAATCGTTCCGATATATCTGATGACTATACAGGGTGGCCCATTCAAATCGGTCAGTATGGGAAAGTTTGAAACTATAAGACATACGAAGATTTGATCTTAGGAACCATGTCACCGATTTTGATAAAAAGAAAAACTGCATTCATACATTTGAAAAAAAAAAACTGTACCCAGTTAGGGAATCGAACCCGGTTGTTTTGAAAAAACAAACTTAGACCATTTCTATTCAGATATCGTTTGTGTAGGTCTTAAGCAGTAAATGTCTCTAAGAAACGTGATGTCTAAAATTAATGGAATTCATTGTTTTCACGTACTTAAATTTATTTTACTAGGTGTTTATTGTGTAAATTTTAAGAAAAAGGTTTTTTTCATATTTATCAACGCAGTTTTTCTTATTATTAAAATCGATGACAGGGTTCCTAAGAACAGATCTTCGTATGTCTTATAGTTAGTTTCAGACTTTTCCATACTGACAGATTTGAATGAGCCACCTTGTATACCCGGCAATGACCGTAGCTCGCCGGCCAGACCAATCAATCGGCCAGTCTGTTTATTAGCGATTTCCGAACGAAGATTCCAATCAATTTAACATCCTTTAGCCAATTCCGCACCAGATCTTAACAAGCTCAACTGGGCAAGCGGAGCTTTACTCAACTATACTATATTGTGTATAGAATGAAGTTCTCACAGTTTTTAAGGTCAAGTGTGTAATACATGTAATACATCTAAGGGTGCAAATCAACGAATCACGTTTTGTGTAACGATCGAATTTTGTAAGAGTAGGGGGTTAGAATAGCGAATGCTCGTTTGGTCTGAATGCACCTTAAGGCCGTGTGGTGATGGCAGTAAGAATACATTTGTCACCACCCCAACTCCTCCTGCGGGTGTCGTAAAAGTCGACTAAGGGATTGAAGTGTCACTGACCATTATTGGATAAAAGATTGGTGATGGGCAGCAGCGTCATCATAGTGGACACATTACACATTACTGCGATCGCCAATCCGCTTGCCCAGCGTGGCGATTATGGGCAATTGCCTCCTAATGCGTATAGCAGAGTTAATAGGAGAGGCCTACGTCCTGCAGTGAACTATCATATAGTCGGGGGAAGAAAAGTTTTTGGTCACATTAAATCCTACAGTTTCGGAAGCTTTTTCTAATGAATATTTAGAGTATACAGATTCACACCATGCAATAATCCCCAGTGCCGCGCGAGAGCTTTTCATCCAGTCGAGGACTTGAAGGTCAATAATTGGAACAGCACGTTCAATAATTTCTACCCTCGAGATTATGCATTCATTCTATTGTTTCAGATGATTTATAATTAAGGAAAAAAAAATCCCCAGTTTTTTCGTAAAGCTTATACAAAAAAAACTATACCTTAATTTTTTTTTCCTTATTTGATAAAAAATATAACTTACAAAATCTTGCGCAATTCGAAAATTTGGTCATTGGACCAAAATAAAGATATAAACGTCTTAGTAACTTTTCTCCGCGGTGACACAGTTGCATCTATTTTTTTTTCACTGTTATTATTTTATTTTGCTTATAAGACGTTTCAATGAAAACGTACAGCCACGATGATCTATTTCTTAGATAATATGTTTATTAACACGCAAAATAAAAATAAAATATTTGAAATATATTAAGTGCTTTACGAGCAATCGACATTAACAGCTATAATCTTAAAACGAATATTTTTTAAATCCCGCCTTCCCGCGCATGTGCCTACGATACGTGTGCGGCGATGCCGTGCGCTGTGCGTGAAAGAGAGAGGTATAATTATATATACAGGGTGTGGCCAATAATAGGAGCTTTAAATTTAAGCGATGAATCTTTGGACTATACGCAATTACCTAGACCTTATCATAATGCTTCAAAGTTAACCAACTCTGAGATATAGCACTTCAAAGTTGCAATACATAATCAATGTATTTAACCATCGTTAAATTGTCGTTAACGATCGTTAGATGTCTTGGTACAAGGTGGTTTCTTGGTACCGAGGCGAAGTTTCATAATCTACTCAATCGAAACTAGTTCTTAAGCCCAGGTATAAAGAACAACTAATCGCGTGAGAACACGTTTATTTTGACAAGTTTGTTTCAAAATTCTCCAAAAAGATGCCCTAGCAACAAAGAGGTTTTACTTTATCATCGGAAGTTTACAATGACACCTCGAAAAAGACAGCGAACCTAGCACATCTTGGGTTTGATTGCCGCTCGCGAAATTGTGGCGGATACTCGTCTCGTTTTGATTGTATTGATTAAAAAAGCCGCGAGAAGGCCGTGAGTGACTATCAAACACAAGATGTGCTAGACCCACCAACGACTGTTTTGTACTGTAGAGGGGTGCTTGTCGTGTCGCATAACGTCGATTGTCCTAAATTTTTTTGGCCGAGAATGTTTGGCATAATGTTACATGGCATACTACTTGTTTAGCCTACTTAATTTTGCGCATACACGTTTAAAATACCTACACCATATTTATTCTAATATTCATTACTCGAACGTCAAATGACCTAAAGCATAATAATCCTAATGTTCATTGTAATAAATATTGCTTTCCCTACTACACGAACTGTCAATTTTCACTGCGCCTACTTTTATTATGTCCGAAATTTCATTCAAAAAGGCATTTTAATAACAACATGCAAAACATTTGAACAACAGGGTGAATGGTTAAAAAAATATTCAAGTAATAAACTTGGGTAAAACCGACGTGGATTGGTTAGATTTCGTAGCTAGGGCGGAGTGAATGGCGTAGTCTTTAAATACTTAAGTATTTTTAATCAATTGTTTACACATCCGCATACTTACAAAACCAAAAAAAGGGGGACGGAGGGCGAAGCCCCCCGCATTAAAAAAGAAATAATCTGAACCTTCCCCTACCTTAACCTGGATAGGTTCGTTAGGTACTTTTTATCCCTTAGAGCGGAAATAGAAGCGGGGCTTCGTCGACCGGTTCCCAGGTCAAAATTGCTTACTTAAATTCTTTGGACAACAGGGCTAATTATTCAGTAATAATTAACTATAAGGAATCAAAAATTTTTTTTTTAATTAGTTAAAGGTAGGTAATCACTTTTAGTACATTAAATAGTAAGAACATCACCATTATGAACAATATTTTTTCGATACATATACATTAGACACAAAGATCATTAGGACAAACAATATTTAGGAACAACCAAGTTAGGATTAACAATTTCGTCATAACAAAAATATGCGCAACAATGTTTATGCCATACATTTTTCGGCGTAAAGTTGTTATGCGACAAATTTTTCGAAATAAAAACATTATGCCACCCGATATAGACCCACTGTAGAGGTTTTGATTTTTATTTGAATTCCAACAAATATGTTATACCTACTAGATTGTGCACCAAAAAACATAATTTAGCAAAAACGAGACTTATTTCAACACTAGGTCCTAGAGTAGATATTTCTTTATAAGCTAGGAACGGTCCTGGCGAGAAGTTTACTGCTGCTAGGGTGTCCTTGTCTAACGTCTTGTCGGATACCTAAAACAATCTTTTAGACTAGAAGAAATGGTAGAAAACTTTTTAATCATTACATCGAAAAGAGGTGGGTATCTGCCAGTTGCTGTCTAACACAAGATTTGCTAAGCCGCACATGGCATATTTATAGCAGTCCCTTTGCTTTACCTAAGACAGGACAGTTATAAGTTAACCATAAAAACATCAGTTTCCGGTAAAACCGTGATCGGTCATTGGTTAATCAAGCTTTGTTATGAAGTAGCCATAGCGACGTCAGCATCCGTGTAACTCGCGGGATCGGTCATTGGCCACCCGAGTTTTGTTATAATGTAACCATAGCAACGTCAGCATCGTTGTTGAACATAGTTCGGCAAAAGGCGTTGATAACGAATCAGGCTATGTTGTAATGTAACCACAGCAACATCAGCATCCGTGGAATTCGCGGACTCGGCCATTGGCTAACTGAGTTTTGTTATTATTTAACCATAGTAACGTCTACGTCATTGGTGAACAGATTTCGGCAAAAGTCGTTAATAACGAATCGATCCCGATCAGTACTGTGTACCGACTAATTTACGAACTGTAACAAGTGACTCAACAATCCCGGTTTGCGACTGTACCTTCTGTTTGACAATGACAACATCACTCGGCCTGTCCTTTTCTTTTTTCGTCTCTTTTTAATCAATATAGTCCAATAGGGACGGGTAGCCACGAGAAAGCCGAGTGTTTCAGTCACACACAAGATATGCTAAGCCCCCGGATACTTACACAATCGTTTTATAAGCCATTTGTCCCGTGTTTTGTTTGGCCATGGTCATTTCAATAGAAAGGGACACAATTCTGACAGGAGTCATCTCACGAAGACCGTTTTTGTTTTACTCTTTAGTGCACAATTTAGTAGTGGTATCTTTGCATTCGAAGCCATAGACCATGCAGTTGTAAATGCGAACTTTTTTATGTGAAGTCACTTTCTCTACTATTACAACATAATGACAATTTACGTCAAGTTGTTATATCAAAACATTACCAAAAATAATAAAATAAATTATAAAATTGCGAATTGCGATGCACACGAAGCACATAATTAATAAGAAAAGTAAGCCAATCATTGTGTAAACGACTTGTCAACGAATATTATCTGAGTTGATAATAGAACCAAGCACTATTGTTGTCATCTCAAAGCAACGTATACCAAATGCAGTTCTGACTGTGACCTGTGGGTTTTCACTTCCAACCAGATTAACAGTAAAATTCTTACTTAGTTTCGACAAGATCCTGTTCTCAGTACGTGTTATGTCGTGTCAGAGTGGAGTCAAATAAAGAAGCAGATCGTATCGTCGACATCATCGTAGTCGTGCCTATGTCTACAAATTCAATCCCATCAAAAACATTACATGTAAAAAGGTGCAAGTCTCGCAGCATAGCAGTTGTTATACCACAAAAAAGTTATGAGATCAATTGTTTAACCAAGTCAATAATTCTGTAGTTACTACAAGGGGGTATCCATAAAACTCGATTTCTACTAACTTGTCTAACTTGAAACTGCATGTAGAAATACTCATTTTATTATAGGTATCAATAAAGAGTAAGCCAAATTAGCTTGAGATTACCAAGCGAATTAAGTTTGATGATCCACCACTACCTATCCATGGGAACATTTGTCTAGCAGCTTTGTCATAAATTGTTACCTTATAACAATTACTTAATTAACAACATCTTATAGTAACTGTATTAATATAAGATATCTGTATTTTTTTAATATAAAGAATGACTTGGCCATCGACCACATCTTACTGAATGTCTTTAGGGCATTGCTAAATTAAGATTGTTTTAAGCAGTTGATTTTATTACTTACCTATGTACCGAGTGTTTTTGAGGTCGTGAAGCAAAATAATGGACATAATACGGAATTAAATCTGAGAGCGAGAGAAAGAGTGTTTTTCAAGAAATAGAAAATTTCGTTTGTTATAACATGGTCACCAGATATCCTATACACCGTTTTACAAAGGCATAATAGGATGACTATATATACTCTGACAACCAAATTATGTCAGTAGAAAAGCGTGCGAAAGTTCAAAATTAGTATGAAGAATAGTAGTAGGAAGGGCGGACAGGCCAGTAGATTTTTTTTATTTCACGCGGTTTCCTATTGACACCGTTTGGTTTGAGTAAGTATATACATAAATGATTTAAGTAGTTTTAAGATAATATATTGATCAGAGTCTACCCTACATAATGTTGATAGGCTTCAGAGTCACGAAAAGTAGTTTTTGATCACGACCCAACCCAAATCATCCCTGTGCGATGGCCAAGTCATTCTTTATATTAAAAAAATACAGATATCTTATATTAATACAGTTACTATAAGATGTTGTTAATTAAGTAATTGTTATAAGGTAACAATTTATGACAAAGCTGCTAGACAAATGTTCCCATGGATAGGTAGTGGTGGATCATCAAACTTAATTCGCTTGGTAATCTCAAGCTAATTTGGCTTACTCTTTATTGATACCTATAATAAAATGAGTATTTCTACATGCAGTTTCAAGTTAGACAAGTTAGTAGAAATCGAGTTTTATGGATACCCCCTTGTAGTAACTACAGAATTATTGACTTGGTTAAACAATTGATCTCATAACTTTTTTTGTGGTATAACAACTGCTATGCTGCGAGACTTGCACCTTTTTACATGTAATGTTTTTGATGGGATCTCATCTCTTTTTGTAGGTATTCTTCTTTTTTTTCTTTTCGGGTACTACTTCTTGTACGTCACCTACCATTTTTCTCATAGCCCACTCCCTGTCTTTATGGGCTTTTTTCCGGGGCTTTGATGGAACAATTTCTGACAAGTCTGGACGGTATTTGCGTCTTAGTCTATTATATTCTAATATTGCAGATTCCTGCGCTTTAATGCTACCGAAATCGATATTTACTAGATGTATACCGTTCAAACTTGTGACCCTGGAAAGTGCTACATACGCTTGCCCACATGTAAACACTCCAGAACCGATATCCATTAGAGCATTATTTAAACTTAGACCCTGGCATTTATGAATAGTTATGGCGTAAGCTATACATATGGGGAACTGAGTGCGATGGACATAAGCTCTATTCATAATCTCAAATTTAGTTTTGACTGGACTTATTTCATAAAAATGTTCGTTGTTAAATTGAATATTAATTTTTTTTATAATATTTGCATTATCTAAGTCTACTTTTACTCCTCTAACTATACCTATGGAACCGTTGACTAATCCTAGACTTATGTCAATATTTCGTCTTAACATCACTTTCGACCCTATTTTTATTATGATAATTCCTTCTAAGCCTGCAGTCATGGAAGCGTCGTCTTCATATTTTTTTTAAACTGTCTTTGGCTCTTTTTGATAAATATCTGGGGCAATCTATACTGTCCTATTGCTATTAGTTTTATTTCCGGAAATGGAAGGGATTTTAGCATGGCACTATTTAATTGTTCACACATATTTTTTGTAGGTAATAAACAAAACGGTGTCATCAGGAAGTTTAGTGAGGTAATCAGTTATTTCTCGTAATCTGTCCTCATTACAATTAGAACGAAGTGTTATTAACCTTGTGGAAAGTAAGTCGCGATCTTTCTGTGTCGTAACACCTAACCTTATCCTATTTAACAGGTTGATAAAATCAGGATCATTGTGTTGTCGCATATTAATTGTTAGTTCATCATATGAAAACAGTTCAGCCCATAGATTGGGCATAATTAGAGAGCCCAACAATTTCCTAACTTCAACAGCCGAAAGTTTTTCAAAAGGTGACTTTTCCCTTACTGGTGGCAGTTGTAGAAGGTCCCCCGAAAACTACAATGTGCTTTTTTTCCAAACCAACCCATTTTCATCGTCGCCCAGTATCAAATATTTCGGTCAAACGTAAAATGAATGTATGTCAGACTAACATTCGATATCATAGACACTTCGTCAATTATAAACAATACTACCTGTTTTAAATCCGACCTTAGAACCTGGAGGACATCGTCAGAAAGTGGCTTATACTTTGGTGTTTGCTTATGTTCTACAGGTAGTTGTAGTAACCGATGTATAGTTAAGCCATTAACATTAAATGCTGCTATTCCTGTCGGAGCACTAATTGCTACTTTCTGGTTTAGATGTTTTTGAACCCAAACTTTAACTGTTTTTATCAGAAAGCTTTTTCCCGTACCACCTGTTCCACTTATAAAACAACGTAAAACTTCATCGTGATTTTTTAGTGCTGTCAGTCATTTTTGTTTGTGATCATCTCAAAGACTCTTTTTTTGATCGTCATTAAGACTTTCAATCATACTTTGTAAATTTACGTGAAGCTGCTCATCTTCTGCTAAATTTATTTTTTGAAAGTCATCCATAGCGTTAGCAGCTTCAAAGGCGTCAAAATCTAAAGGGTTTTTCTGGACCTTCCTCATTATCAATCATACCTCTCTCTTCATTTATCTCGGCAACTTTCGCTTCGATCATTTCGAATGCTTTTTTTATCTTGTATCTTGACTCTATTCTTGAATTGCTATAATTAACTGCTTCTTGTAGACCGTCTTTTGCTAAATTAAAAGCTTCCGTGTAAGTATCACATTCCATTTTTAATTCGTCCAAGGAGCGCCACGGCTTGAATAAAAGAAGTAAGGAGAAAAAGTACTTCTCAGGTACTTGTTCTACATCGTAAAAGAAGTGATTTATAAGATATGGCCTAACTCTACGCTTTAAAAACTTTTTACCGTCATTTATCGCATAGTACTCAGCATTGGTAGAAACTGGACGTGTCTTGACGATGTCGTAATATTCAGCGAAACTGTACAAATTAATATTTTCCAACTCCTTAGGCCTTTTAGGGTAATGGTCATCAATCCAAGACTCATAATATATATCTGTGGAGTCCGCTTCGAGCAACATCATGTCAGCTTTAGATTTAACTCGCCGGTTTCTATGAATATTGACGTCAAGCCATCTTATTGTTGTATTGGGATCTGTACCGTACAAAGGTATACCAAGTAAAGTGTCACTAGCTTCTAGAGAACCACATTCTCGACTTGACAACACTTTAAGTCCAAAATTAAATAAACGGCTCCTTAAAGGTTTGGTTGAGTTAATATCATTAAACATATCAGTTACATGTGTTTTCTCGCTTTTGGTGGTGTATTTAGTGATGTAATAATTTAAAATGGCTGTTTTTTCACCTACATATTGGATGTCAGTATTTCCGTTCCATGCTAATAAAATCGCAGGATTGTAATCATTTATCATTGCCCATTCTTCTTTGCGTACGAGATTGTAAAGCCTACTGTTCGTCGACAAAGTTTTTCTTGCAGCTATTGATTCAACTATATCTCTTATTGTAATTACTTCAGATACAGGACGTGCAAACCCGAATCGACAAACTGATACAAAACCTCTTTTTGTTTTCTTTTTTCGCATGCAGTAACTGTTATGTTTGTGAGTTTGATACGACGTGACTCGTTGATAAAGTATTGGTGAAAGATTTTTGTTAGGTATAGCACAAGTTATATATTTTGAAATAAATGATGCGACATCTGCTAATGAGGATTCGTGAAGTATGGGAGCGTCTTTCACCCATAAAATTAAATGAAAGTGTTGCGCACCACGCGATTGATATTCACGTCTCCAAAAGTAATGAATTACATTACCAAGAGGTTCATCAGGTGACATAATGAATTCTAACATGGCCTTAAATTTGTTATCAATAAATCTCGAAGTAGAAACCGGATCTAAAACTACTAATTCGCTAATACTTTTAGTTGCCATCTCAGGGCCATTAACCTCTTTGAGGTATTCACCTAAATCATCCCACATCCATTCGGAAGGGCTTATTGTCAGGAACCAGGTTGCTGGCCCATAATTTTGTGTCATACAATTAACGTCGTTTCGGGGTTTTTTCCAGAACTGCTCCGTATTTCTTAAACGCCCAAATATTGCAGTTAAGTCACCTTCTAATTCATCTTTATCGACCATTTCTAAATATTGTTCGGCTGAAATTTTTTGTTTCTGGTTAAAGCAATTCATTTTGTAGAATATGCCTGAATTTATTTGACGAATGTTAGCATCGTGAAGTAAAAAGAACAGATATTGCTGATTTAAGCGAAATTCAGGGTGTTTTGACATAAGTCTGGCTTTTATGTACTCACTAGACGATAACCTTTGCTGCCGATCATGAAATTGGCCATATTTACCTTCTATATAAAGATCGGGAAAACACTTTACGTCCAAATCTTTATCTCTGGAATCAATCGGAACAGCGTTAACTTTACGCATTTGGTACAGCTCTGAAATAGGAGCGTTAATTCTTTTTTCGTGCAAAGGGTATATAGTGTATTGTTCATAGCCAGCCTCTTTCTCAGACGTAATTTGTGTAAGCAGCCCGCCATTTATTTCTACAGTATCATTATCTTTTTGTGATTGTGACTGCTCCACAATGTGATGCAAGTTATCATGTTCATTAATATAATTCATTAACTGTTGAGGTAAATTTGGAAGTTGTATTTGAGAGTAGAGAATGTTTACACTTTTTAGGTATTGCAATGCTTGGAACACCTTATTTATATCAACAATATCTTCCCAGATTATTTTGGATTTTGTTGGCATACCTCGTACCATAATATAAAGTTCAGGGTTAGAAATTGGGG